>CALSCO010000471.1:0-22951 GCA_943704415.1 Parvularia atlantis | reverse complement strand
TTTTTTTAATGGAAAAGTGACAAAAAGCAGCTGTTTTCCAATTTAGGGCACTTTGGTAGAATCAAAATAACAAAAAAAGAAGACATGTTGCCAAATTTACAAAAGTAATGTGAATGTGTTCCAGGATCCGCCTACTACCACTACTCGCCGAACGTCACGACGCCGGCGACTACGAGACCAAGCACTCGACCGTTGTGATGTCTGTGCACCAGGCGCTGGAGAAGGCCGCTCGTCGCTTCACTGAACACTCAACTTGAAGTTCGTGCGGCAGCCTGAGGTCGACCGCCTTCTTGCTGAGTTCGTGCGGCAGATCGACGCCAACACCCGCCTCGGCGTCCTCGCGTCGTGGTTTATGGCTTCCAAGCACTGCCAAAGTGTCTCTCATTGGACGTGGAACCGCGACGTCAACTGTGCGCGCACGCTCTTCAAGGCGCACATGCCAATAATGGCCAGCTTCGAGTTTTTTGCGGCAAGGAACACGCATTGCACAACCGCGTGTCCGACCCGCATCGGGGCCTATACCTCTGAAACACAGTGCGTTTTTTTTTTGGTGTGCATGGCTCGCAGTGACTCGTTGTGAAATGAATGTTGAATGAACGTGAATTTGTCGTTCCAATTGTGTACTCAGGTGTAACCCTCGCCGCTACACACGTCGCCGCAGACGCAGCGCGACCGTCAGCCCCGCCTTGGGCTTGACCAGGCCGTTGTTGACGAGCACGGGGCGGTAGTCCTTCTCGCACGGCTCGACGGCAAACTCGCGCGCGATCAGCGCCAGGACCGCCTTGGCCTCGGTCAGGGCGAGCGCGCGCCCGGCGCACTGCGATAGCGGGCGGGCTGTTGGCCGCAGTTGCTGCTGCGTGCGTGCGTGCGCACGTGCGTACCTGGTGCGCACCGAGGTTGAACCACACCTCCGGAATGGCCTGTTTCGCGCCGTCGAGTACGTCCTCCGTGTTGAGCGACCACCGCTCGGGGCGGAACGCCTCGGGCACGGGGAACTGGTTCTCGTCGCGCAGGATGCCTGGCCCTGCCGTGAGCGCGGCCTCGGTGGGACGCTGGCAGAGGCACACGCACCGCGCACGTTCAGGATCACGTCGGTCCCGGCAGGGATCAGGTGCTCGCCCAGCTGGGCCGGCTGGATCGCGCGCACAATCATCATGCCCACGCTCGGGTACAGCCTGCACACGGACGTCAGGCGTATGCATGCGACGCGAGGGTCCGGCCGCACCGCAGCGTCTCCTTGAAGACGCAGCCCGCGTACGACAGCTTGGCCAGGTGCGACGCTGACAGGTCCACGGCAGCGCCGCTGTCGTCCGCGTCGCCAAAGACCTGGACAGGCGCCCCATAAGCGCTGCGCACAGGCACGTGCGCGCTCTCACCTGCACTGCCTCATCGTGCAGACGCTGCAGCAGCGCCGGCTGCTTGCTCAGCTCGTGCAGCGCGAACGACATGGTGTGCGCCGTCGTCTCGGTGCCTGCGCGGCGTCAGCGTGCGGCCGTGGGTTGCGGCTACCTGCTGCGGCGCACCGGCGAGCAGCATCGCGATCGCCTCGTTGACCAGGTTTTCGTCTGTAAACTCGTTGTTGCGCGCCAGGTGCTCCAGCAGGCAGTCGGTTTCGCTCGACGAACTTGCACTCGCCAGGTTGACGCGGCTGCAGCGTGCGATCAACCCGACGTGCCGTGGTCACCCCGTGCGCCCGACGCGCGGCAAGCTCAGCCACCGCGCCACCGCCCCACCACCACCACCAAAGAAAAGAACACACACACGCACATCTGCTTGACGACGGGCGCAAGCGACGCCGTGAGCAGGGCCTTATAGCGCTCAGCGTTCGATGCCATGAACGGCACTTGCAGCGCGCCCACGCTCTGGCGCCCGATAGCCACGTCGTTGATCCGCGTGACGCACTCGACCGCCTGGGCGCGCCGCGTCAGCTCGCCCGTCCCGTCCGGCGCCGACGCATACACACGTGCCGCGCGCTGCCCACGGGCGTGCGCGTCCAGTCAAAGTCCGCCCCGAGCAGGATCGCTGTGATGATCTTGCACGTCAGCTCGACAAAGATGCCGTCGACGTCGAGCACGGTCACGCCGCCGGTCGACGCGGCCGCGGTCGTGCGCAGCGTCCGCAACAGCTCGGTCGTAAACAAGGCCACGGCCGGCTCGGCCACGCGGTTGAGCACACGCGGCTGGAAGAACGGCATGATCGTGTTGCGGCGCCAGCGCCAGTCCTTGCCCTGCGTGAACAGCAGCGACTTGCCAAAGCTGTCGGATGGGTCAGCGTCGTGCCTGGCCAGCGCGCGCACGACCGACGCACACTTCGCGCATCTGTGACACCTGCCGCTCCGAGCGCACAAACGTGTGCGGACTGTTGTAGCCGTTGATGCCTGCACGAGGTGATCAGCCGCCCCCCACAGCACGTCTCGGCGCGCGCACCGCTCTGCACGATGCTCTTCATCAGCTCCAGCGACGTCACAAAGACCAGCGGCTGGCCCATGATCCACACAGCCGTCACGGGCCCGCCCTTGGCCGCGTCCAGCAGCGGTGCCATTATGTCGCCGCGCCGCATGCCCTGGACTATCGGGCCGACGAGGGAGACGTGCGCCCACGGCGACGCCGGCGCCGCGAGCACGCCCTCGAAACCGCGGCACCACAGCGCGTGCTGCACGAGCCGGACGGCCGCCAGGGCCAGCAGCACCACGGCCGCGGCCCACGCGGCCTGCGTGAGCAGCTCAAGGAGCATCGTTGTGGCGTGATTGTGTCACCTTTCCGCCGGCATGTTGGACTGCCCCACACCCGGTTCTGAGCGTGTCACTCGCTCTTGCGCTTCCACCACCCGCGCGCCCGCCCGACGACGAACACGGCGACGGCGACGCTGCGACGCGGAATGCCCACGCAGGCGCAGCGTCAGCAAGGCGGCGGGCGGCGGGCAGCGGCGGGGCGGCGCACATGAGCACCAGGCCGATGGGCAGGACCGTCGCGAGGATGATCGTGCGCTCGCGCGTCGACAGAGCCGGGAGCGGGCCGGGCCCGTCGTAAAAGTCGATCCAGTGCCGATCGACGTTGGACGAGCTGAGGCCCATGGGCTCGGTCACAAACGCTGTAACGTGACCGTCTGTCAACAGAGCGCAGGGAGCGCAGGCAGCGCAGGCAGGGCAGGCAGCGCAGGCAGGGCAGGCAGGGCAGGCAGCCCGGGCAGCGCACCAATCTCAAAGTACAGCCGCCCGCCGGGCGAGAACGCGCGGTTGGCAAAGATCACGGACGGCACAATGTTTTGCTGCAGCTCGACGCGCCCTGGGCGTGCGCCGTATTAGTGCGCAGCCAGGCGCTTTCGTGCAAGGCGCGCCTGTCAGGACGCCGCCCATGTCGTCGCTGTCCGGCAGCGGGAAGACGTAGTAGGTCTGGTCGTTGTTGCTGAGCTTCTTGAAATCCCAGAACTTGATGCGCACGACCACGGGGCCGACGTACTGCCGCGTCGTCGTCGTCAGCGCGGCCTGCAGCACAGCACGGGGGGCGATGGCGAACCTGCGTGCCGTTGTACTTGGTCATGTACTCGGCAAACGTGATGTTGAGCGACGGGTCGTCAAACTCACAATTGACACCTACACGCAGCGTCACGACGGCGGCCTGCCGTATGTGTCGGCCACCACGCACGCAGGGCACGCCACGGCCGCACCTCCTTTGTGCTGAATTTGAGGCATGCGGGCGACACGTCAGGCGAGCCGTCGCAGTCGAGCGGCGGGTTGGTCTGTGCACCCGTTCAGGGCCAGCCGAGCACACACGCGAACGCGCAAGAACGCGCCAGCCGGAGCGTGCACGAGTACGGCTCGAAGACGTCGCAGTACTGGCCTTTGAAGCCCGGGTCGCACGTGCACGACACAACGACAGGCTGGCGCGAGCCGGATCAGCCGGTCGCGTTCTCTCGGTCGGCCGTGCGCACCTTGTCGTTGGCGGTGCAGCACATGGCCTCGCAGTCGGCCGGGTCGTCGGACTGCGGGCAGTCGTTGCACAGGGGTCGGCCCAGGTCTTCAAACTCCGTTGGCGTGTAGACCGTGTCGTTGCACGTGTACGACTGCGTGTGCGGTCACGCTGCCGCAGCCGCGCGGCCAACCCGAGCGCGCACCTGGGTCTCGTTCACGTACGCGCTCGGCTTGCCGTGGTTGTTGCATGAGTAGGGGTCGCAGCACGGGCGCGGGTTGGGCGACGCCGTTGCTGTTGCCGTCGACACGGTCGCCGACGCGTCGACAGGCTCCTCGCCCTCGTCGTCGTCACCGAGCGCGTCCACGCCCACGCCCGCGGCCGCTCGTACGGTCACCGAGCGTGCACGGGCGGGCTTGCGCGGCGCCGGCTGCGGCTGCGGCACACTCCCGAGCAGCAGCAGCCCATCGTCCTCGGCCGGCAGCCGCAGCGTCCGTCTCGCCGCATCCGCCAGGCTGAGCGCCACGCGACACGCGTCAGCACTGCACGCGGCCGCCGTGCGCACGTGTGTGTGCTGCACGTGCCTCGTCCACGCGTCGCTCGCCCGCCGCAGCGCCCCACGCGTCTGATCCGTCCACGTCAGCGCGGCAACGGCGTCTGCGGGCGCGTCTTCCACCGGCGGCCGCGTGAGGGGGGACCCACCAAAGCGGGGCACGCGCGCACCCTGTGCATCGTGCGCTGCCGACGCCGACGCCACCGAGGCCGCCAGCGCGAACGCCGCGAACGCCGCGAACGCCGCCACCACCGCAAGGTGAACGCGTGTCATTCTTTGTTGCGCGTCGTCACATGGGGCAGCGCGTGTCGCGCGGACAGGACGTGCGCGTGGCGCAGCACGTGCTCGCGCGCAACACGGACGATCTCGCGGCCGAGCTGGTGCACGCGTCTGAGATGTGCGTGCGTGCGCGCCCGCGTGCGCCCGCCGCGCCGGCATGCACTGACCGCCGTTGTCGTTGTCGCGACCAGCGCCGAGGCGTTCGCCGACCACGACGGGCACACGCTCTACTTCAAGCTCAAGGAGGGCACGGCGCCGCAGCAGCAGCCCGGGCGGCCCGCGCCACTCTTTGCGCTGCTGCTGTCGGCGCGCGTGCTGTGCCAGAAAGTGCCCGCGCCGCGTGGCAAGCGATCCATCGCGCTCACGCGTCGCGCGCGCACCAGGTCGACCGCGACCACAGCGTCGTCGGCCAGCGCGAGCTCACCCTCGTGCTGTTCTACCGACTCTACTTTCGGCTGCAGGACCTGATGAGCGCGTCGTCGGGCGCACTCAACCCGTCCGCGCTGCTCGGCTCGAGCTTCCTCAAGACCTTTGAGTGCACACACGCGATATTGCGCAAGCACGCCGTCACGGTGTGTGTGTGTGTGTGTGTGTGTCTGACGGTGGCGACCGCACGCAGCGCCCCCGGTGCTGACGCTGCGAGCGCCGCTGACTACGACGACGCCGAGTGCATCATCTGCATGGCCGGTGCGCGCGCGCGCGCTCTCGCGCGCCCACCCCTCACGCGCAAGCCAGCACGCGCCAACATCAGCCTGCCGTGCTCGCACGCCTACTGCGAGCAGTGCATCACGACGTGGATGCTGTCGTCCGACCAGGTGCGTCTCTGTGCGCGACGACCGGCTTGGCCTGTCCCGTGACAGCGCGCGATGCAGTGCCCCGTCTGCCGCCGCGACGGGTGCTCGGCGACCGACAGCTGGGTCCTGACCGAGACGCCGACGCCGTCCGAGGTGCGGCCGCGGCGCGTCATGCCCGCCGGACGCGCTCACGCCCGCCACGCGCTCGCCAGATGGCCGCGGACGTGCACCGCATGCTCGAGCTGCTGCCGCAATGACACGCCTGCCCTGTACAGCCTTTCTGCCGTTCTGCCTGCCGATCGCACGCACGCACGCAGGGCGGTGCTCAGGCCACGACAAACTTGCGCGCGGCCTTCATCTGCGCGATCTTGGCCTTGTCCTCCTCAAACTTGCGCCGCAGCTCGGCAATGTCTGCGCGCGCGCGCACACGGGCCACCACCGTTGATCTCAGCCGCCGGCCAGCACGATAGCGCACCGTTGCGCTTGGCCTCGCGCATCTGGAAGCGGTAAAAGTCCGGCAGGAGCGCCGTGCCCTTCTTCTTCTTCTTCTTCTTGCCGGCCTCAGTCCCCGCACGCAGCGCGCTACGGGTGCTCGCCGCCGCGACCATGCCCGTGCGCTCCGTGCCCGTGCGCGCGTGCTTGGTCCGCCGCGTGACCGGCACAAACCCGTCCGCGTCCGGGCCGACCTCCTCGCGGACAAGCCGCTTACGCGTCTGCAGTAGCGTGCGCGTGAGTGGCGCCGTTCAGCATCCAGGGAGGGTGCACGGGCACCTCGCGCTCCGCAAACTCAAACTCGCCCATTAGCTCGTCTACACGCGCGCTCAACGTGTCCTCGTCCGGCCGCAGCGCCTCGTACGTGCGCAGGTACGCTAGCGGCAACGTGAGCACTAGCGGTGCCTCATGCCGCTCGCCCTGGCTGCGCACCGCGTGTCCCAAACAAGTCGTCCACCAGCAGCGACGGTGCGCGGCCCTGCGTCCGCCCAAGTGCCTTGAGCTGCTGAGGCGTGACTGCGCCGATGCGCTGTTGAGGCGGCGCGGCGCAAGCGACTGCGCCAACGCACCGGCTTGCTCGAGCACGACGTACGCAGCCGCGCCCGGCCCGTGTGGCACTGGTCCTGCCGGCAACCCTGCACCGCGCACTGCCTAAGCATCCCCACGAGCGCGGGCACGCAGCCCGCACCGAGCAGCTCGCGCACGACGGGCGTCGACACCGGGAGCGCGTCCAGCGGCGTCTTCAGCGCGGTGAACCTGCTCTCACGCGCGCACGCGCGTGTCAGCAAGCACGCCGCACCACGCCTGCGTGCACACGTCGCGCACCGCACGGCCTCGACCGGCCCCAGCAGGCCCCCGAAGAGCGCGCGCAGGCCGGCCTCGGTCGTCGTGACAGGCAGATTTGCGACGAAGAGCGTCCGGTCGGCCTTGGGCTGCGTGAGTCTCGTGTTGCGCGCAGAAAGTGGCCACGCACCGGGGTCTCGTCGCCCTGCTCCTCGCCGCGCGCTTCGTGCCGTCGCACAAACAGGCAGTGCGTGGGCGCGGAGGCCGTCGCGGCCACTCGGACTGCGACCGTGACCCACATCGTCGTTCTGTCACGCAAGCATGCCCGCGGTCAAGCGCCACGTGGCTGCGCCGAGCGTGCGCGTCGTCAAGGTCTGCGCCTGCTGCGCCTGCTGCGCCTGCTGTGCGCTGACGAGCGTCGCTGCAGCGTGCGCGTGCGGCCGAGTCGGAGCACGTGCCCGAGGCTGCACCCGCGGAGGACTTTGTCGAAGACGACGGAGCGGACGACGACGGAGCGGACGACGACGGAGCGGACGACGACGGAGCGGACGACGACGGAGCGGACGACGACGGAGCGGACGACGACGGAGCAGACGCACTGGCACACGCGCCAACAGACGCTGCAGACGATGTACTGGCAAATGCGCCGACAGACCAGCCAGCGCAAAAGAGCAGCAAGTACTACAAGGTGCCGACGAGCGACGAGCTGCGCACGCTGCGCGAGACCGAGGAGCTCTTCCGCTCGAACGTGTTCAAGCTGCAGGTGCGCGTTGCCTGGCGGCACATGTGCGTGACATCGTTGGCGTCGGCAGATGGACGAGCTCCTGAGCGAGATGCGCGTGCCCGAGCGCCAGCTCGAAGTGCTCAAGCGCTTCCTGCACCGCCTCAAGGACATTGTCGGCGAGCTTGAGCCCTCGCCGCCGCAGCCCGTGGTGGCCGCGTACGACGAGCTGCGGCAACGCGGCGTCGTGTGGCCGTTCTACCGCCCCGACGAGGTCAGCAACCTCAAGGTTGCCTTTGAGCCGCCAGCCGGTGTGGCCGCGCCCGTCTGCCTGCATCTCTCTGAGCTCACGGCCGCGCACACAGCCGTCCACGTTGTTGGGTCGTTCCTGCTCCAGACGTACGCCAAGCCCGTGCTCAATGTCAACCTGGCCGTGACGATGCCTGCCGTGTGCTCTCGCCTCGTGCGCGGCACCCACGCGCGATGCTAACGCCCACGCACGCAGAGCCTGTTTCAGCCAAAGGACCACATGAACTACCGCTACCACCACAAGCGCGCCTTCTTCCTGGCCACGCTCGTGGCCGCGCTGTCGCAGCACGCCGAGACGGCCGACGTGACCTTCGCGGCGCTCAACGGCGACGTGAGCAAGCCGGTCGCGGTGCTGCAGCCGCCGAGCGCCAAGTCTGGCTTTGTCGTGCGCGTGCTGCCGATGCTGCCGGCGGGCGTGTTCAGGTGCGCATCTGCGGCTGTTGGTGCCGAGCGTGTCTGTCGCTGAGGGCAACGCAGCCTCGACCGCCTTGGTCCGACGCGCAACGGCGTGCGAGCGCACTTTTCGGACGAGAAGAAGGGTGTGCAGTGCGCTGCGCAAGGCGTGCGCGACTGACACACCACCACTCAGCCGTGCCGACGCCGCTCTACAACCACGGCGTGCTCGAGGACATGCACTTTACGTCGCACCTGGCGCAGCTGCACGCGATGTGCGGCGCGGTGGCAGGGTGCGGCTTGCGTGAGCGCATGCGCGTGAGGTGCTGACCTAACGATGGTGCGCACAGTTTCCGGCACGCCATCGTGCTCGGCAAGGTGTGGCTGTACCAGCGCAACATGTCGCAGGCGCAGGGCCAGGTCGACGGCTTTTTGCTGTCGATGATCATGCTCGCGCTCGTGCAGCAGCACCGCCTGAGCAAGCACATGTCGTCATACCAGCTGTTCAAGGCCACGCTCGGCACGCTCGGTGCGCGCTGCCAGCTCTCGGAAGCGCCGCTCATACCGTCGGTGCTAGCGACGTATCGCTTCGAGCAGGACAGCATGCACTTCAACGGGCCTGCTCCTGATGCGGCCACGCTTGCGGCGCATCACTCGGCGTACGATGCCGTCCTGCTCGACGTCGACAACCAGATCAACCTGCTCGCGCGCGTGAGCAAGGGCGCGCTCTCCGAGGCACGCTTGCCTCGGTCCCATCGTGGCACCGGTGGCGCTGACCTGCTTGCTGCGCAGCTGCAACACGAGGCGCAGATCAGCTTTGCGGCGCTCGGCGACAGCACCGGTGCTGACCCGTTCCCCGCGCTGTTCCTGCACAAGAAGAGCCAGCTGTTGCAGTTTGACCACGTCGTGAGGTACGAGCGGCTTGACCGGTGCACACGCACACACTGAGCCGCGGGCTGCGGCAGCATTCCGCGCCTGTCGGACGACGACGCCGCGACCCGTCCCGACCTGCCCTTCCGCACGGCACACCCCGACTTTCTCGACGCATACGTGCGTGCGCAGCGCAACATCCCGCGCATCTTGCTGCGCGGCCTGGGCGACCGGTGCGTGATACCCATGTGCGCTGTTCGCTCACCGCCTTGCGCCGCCGTCAGGCTCCGCGTCGCGCGCGTGTACACGTCCAACATTACGCCGTGGAGCATCGCGCAGCCTCCGCCAGCGTACGAGCTCGGCGAGGCAGCTGAGAGACGCAGCCTGACCATCGGGCTCGTGCTGAACGCGGCCGAGGCGCTGCGTCTCGTCGAGCTCGGCCCGTCGCCCGAGGATGTGCGCCGGCCCTGGACGTGCGCGTCTGCGACCGCGACTGACGCGCTTCCGATCGCTGCTGCAGGCCGACGCCGTCACGCGCTTCCAGTCGCTCTGGGGATCGAAGAGCGAGTTGCGCCGGTTCAAAGACGGCACCATTGCCGAGGTGTGCGCCCGTGCGAGCATGCGCGCAAGTACTCACGACCCGCATCGGCTCTCACCAGGCCGTGACGTTTGCTGTCGCCGCGAGCGATCGCCACTTGATTGTGCCCAAGATGGTCGCGTGGCTGCTCCAGCGGCACTTTGGTGCGTCGCCTCGAGCGAGGTATTGTGCTGTTTGCGCCTGACCCCTCCGCTGTCCAGCGATCCACTTTGCACCCGACAGCGGCATCGTCGACGCGGCCAGCAGCGCCCCACTCACTGACGCCGCGCCGGTCTACCTCGTCAACCAGGCCGACGCGCTCGTTCGCCTGCCGCAAAAGCTGCGCTTTGCGCCGCCGCTCGTGACCAAGTCGCCCGCGCCCATCTCGGCCGCCTTTGAGACGATCACAGCGCAGCTCAAGGTGCGGCCTGGGCACGCGGCCCCTGAGCGCGCCAGCTCACGCGTGCACAGGCGCTCGATGGCTTCCCGCTCGACATAGTCGCCGTGCACGGCGTCTCGGCCGGACTGCGCGGCACGGCCGTCTTTGGCGCGCCTGCGCTCGACTTTGCCGCGTTCCCGCCCAAGCCGTCTGCCGAAGATTCAACGCTCTCGCTGCCGCCGTACACGCCCGTGCACGAGGCGGTGATGCAGGTGCGCGACACGGTTGTGACTGGACGGCTCTGTCCCCGCTGAAGCCTCGGCCGCGCAGGTCGAGCACACGACGGCGTGGCCTGACGATCTCGAAGCGATCGTGCACGCGCTCGCTGCGATGTACCTCCGCCTGGCCAAGCTGCTCCGGTGAGCTGCACGGTGCAAGGGGCGCACGGTCGCGCTGACAACAGAGCGCTCGCAGCGAGGCCCACGCGGACGCCGTGTGCGAGGCCACGGCTGAGTGGCTTGACGTGCTGCGCGACGGCTTTGTCTTCCGCTTTCGCATCCATGTGCCACGCCGGCTGGCGCTCCTCGAGCAGCAGCGACACGACGAGGCCGGCCAACACGAGCTTGCCGAGGTGCGCTTTGCGCCTGAGGCGCGCTTCACGTGCTGATGCCCGCCCCGCGCGCAGCTCAAGTCGATGTACGAGCACACGGTGCGGCACGCGGGCAGCGTGCGCGCGTTTGCGCAGCGGCACGTCTTCTACGCGCCCGCCGTGCGCATCACGCATCGCTGGCTTGCCGTGCACCTGCTCGCGGACGACGTGTCGCTCGAGGTGTGCCACGCAACGGATTGCAGCGCCTTGCTGACGCGTGTGTCGCAGCTGGTCGAGTGCCTGGTCGCGCACGTGTTTGTCCCACCCGCGCCGCTCTACACGCCGCCAGCGTCGGGCCTCGCCGGGTTTCATCGCACGCTCGAGCTGCTGGCACGGCACGACTTTGCGACGAGGCGCGTCGTGTCGCAGCAGGTGTGCGTGCGCTGCTGACGCGTGTTTGCTGCCAGCCCCATTGTCGCCGACTGGACCGGTGACCTCACGGCGGCCGACCGCGACCGCTTTGCAAAGACGTTTGATCGCGTGCGCGCGGCGGTCGACCCAAATGGCCGAAAGGTGCGCCCGCAGCAGCCAGTGGCGGTGGGTGGTGCGCGCTCATGCGCCCTGGCGCGCGCGCGCAAGGGCGGGCCGGTGGTGATGGCGCTCTCAAGCTACGACGAGACGGGGACCGTGTGGAGTGGCGAGCGCCCGTCTGCCGTCGTGCTGCGGCGCGCGCGCGAGTTTGCACGGGTGTGCTTTACGATGCGAGACCGCTGTCCGCCCTTTCTGACGCGTCGCGTCGCAGGCTGGCATCGAGCGGCTCGCGAGTGGCCTATTCTCGCTCTGGCAGTTTGACTACGGGGTGCGCGCACGGCAACAGACGCGCGTGCACAGCGTGCTCACCCGCTCGGCAGTCGCTCTTTGTCACGCCGCTGGATGAGTACGACGCGCTGCTGCACTTGCGCAACGCCAGCAACCCGCGCGCGTGCGGGGCCGTCGGCGCGGCGGCGTGGCTCGAGAGCGGCGCGTACGGGTGCGCACCGCAGCACGCTGGCGCTTGCAGCTAACGCGGCGGTGGGCAGCGGTGCCGTGTTCAAGAATCTGCGCGCCGCGCGCGTGACGTCGATGCCGCTGGTAGCGTTTGACCCGGTCGATCAGCTGCTGCGCGACCTGCGCGTGCGTGCTTGTGCGTGGTGCTGCTTCGGGTTAACGCGGCCATGCACGCAGCGCGAGTTTGGGCATCTGGCGCTGTTTTTCCATGACACGTACGGCAGCAACGTGATCGCCGTCAAGTGGCGCCCGGCCGTGTTTGACGCACAGCCGTTCAAGGTGCGCCCCGTCTGGCGCGGACCGCGCGTGGTGACGCCGTGCGACAGGTCGCGCACGCCTACGCCATGGAGCCCGTGCAGCCGGGCGACACTGGCCGTGTTGCGCCGCGCGCCGCGTCCCTGCTCACGGCCATGCGCGTGCTCGCTGGCGACATTGTCGAGCGCGTGAGTTGAAGTGAGCGGCGGACGGTGTGCGGTTGGGTGGGCGCTGCCGGGTGGCGCTGTACATGCCGCTACGAACGCGACCGAAGAAGCCGCTGCCGGGTGTACTCCCACACGAGGATGGCGCCGCTGACGTGCACGTTGAGCGACCTGACGATGCCGACTAAAGAAGTCAAGCCTCGCGCATCGCACCAGCAGACGCACCGCAGGAGGCCAAACTGCGGGATCTCGATGCACGCGTCGAGCAGCTGGATCAGCTCGACAGGGATGCCCTCCTTCTCGCGCCCTGTGGGTCGTGTGCGTGAGCAACCGGCTCTTGGAACGCTGCGCGCCGCACCAAGCACGAGCACGGTCTTGGCCGGGAAGACGTACGACTCGAGGCTGACACTGTTGGCCGTCTGCTCCACACCCAGCACACGGTAGCCCTGCGCCTGTAGCCCGCGCAGGTACGGCTCGAGCCGGTCGGCCTGCACCTCCTCGATCGGGAGCCAGTTCTCGGCCGTGACGCTAACGTTCTTAAACTGCGGGTTGTCGACGACCTGTCCGTCGCCGTGCGTGAGCGAACCGGCGTGCAAACGGCACACGCGCGACTCACGCACGCGCGTGTCGGCCAGGACAAGCTTCGAGGCGTTGAAGATCTCGCACGTGCGGCAGATCCCGCCCAGGTTGGGCAGCTTGTCCAGCAGCGACGCGACCACGATCAGCTCGTGCCGCTGGCGCGTCTGCCGACGGGCGCGTGAACGACTCGCGCGCAGGTTGACTGTTGCGGCGCACGTGCACGGTCTCGCGCGTCACCTCCGTGTCGCTCGACAGCAGCTGCTCCCAGGGCTGGATCTTGCGTTGGTAGTTGTGCGCCTGCCCCTCGCCCTCATCCGTCCGCTGCGGCGCGGCCATTGCAGGCGATAGCCCTGCCAGCGCAGGCGGCTGCTCGGTAACCGGGTCTGCGTCCCCCTCGAGCCACGGCTTGCTGCGGATATGGCGCACGTCGATCTTGTAGCTGCGTGCCGAAAAGTCAGCTTCCTCGCACGTCCAAAGCGTAGGCCGCGCGACGCACTGGCCGCGCAGGCGCGATGCTTGTGCCGCCGCCGACAACACCTGGCCGTTGAGGAACGTGGGCGGGCGCGGGTCGATCAGGTGGAAGATGTCCTGTTCAGCACGGGTCAGCGAGGCGGCAACCACCCACCCCACCGACGGCACGCACCGCACCGATGGCGTCGTCCTGCGCCACGTTGGTGATCACGAGCACGTCGTGGAAGACAAACTGCCAGCTGTAGTCGCGCTGCAGGTCAAAGCGGTCGAAGAAAAACTCCTCCTCGAGCTTCTCGCGGTGCCGCTGGTACTCAAGGTTGTCGTTGACAAAGCCCAGGTAGACGTTGGACGCGACCGCTGCCTCCATCTCGCTGCCGACCGCGGTCAGCGGCGCACCGCATCCACGGGTGGACGCACCGCGGCGCGACTGTGACCGTCTGCGCAATCTCGCACAGCTTTTGGCAGGTGACGACGGCCATCAGGCGCACGTTGTAGTGGTTGCACACGCCCCACGGCAGCATCAGCGGGATCGCCTCCTGCAGAAACGTCGCCTGCGCCTGGGCCCGCAGGCTGCGCCCGATAATGAGCGTCATCGACCCCATCGAGCACATCACGGCCGCGCGCTCGTTGAAATCGCGCCAGTGGCTGCGCCGCGCCCGTGCGTGGATCAGTCTCACGCACACCATGACTGCGCGGCGAGCAGAGCGCACATCAGGAAAGACCCGCTCGCGAGGCTGGGCTCGGCGCAGACACAGCGCACAATGACAAACTCGATTAGGTAGCGCACGCTGCGCGCGCTGGCCGTGAGCTGTGCGCTGGCAAGGCGAGAAGGGGCCGCACCTGATCGAGTGCTCCTGCGTAATCAGGTACTGGAAGCAGCGCTCGACGATGCGCCGCAGCTGCTCCGCGTCGCGCTCGAGGGGCAGCAGCACCAGCACTGACTGCCACAGCCGCATCTGCGCGCGGCCTGAGTGGGCCTTCCGTGCTCGATCGACGCCAGAAGCGGGCCAGAAGCGGACCGCGCACCCGCCGGCGATGCTCGGGCGTGTTGTCAAAGACGCCGCGCGCGCTCGTGGTTGCGTGCTTGCCGTACAGCAGGCGGTTGAGCACCATCAGGCCGCACTCGACATGGCGCGCCACGCCCGGCCGCAGGTGCGCCAGGAGAGCGTTCATGTAGGCGCGCACGATGCCCTCGCGGTCCATCGCGATCGACTGCGCCGTCTGCTCCTCGCTCGGGCCCGTGCGCGTCTCCTCGTCCAGCAGCTCCGCCGCCACAAAGTCACTCCGCCGCGGGGTCCTGTACGAGGTCAGCGCGGGCGCGCGCGAGCACGCACGAGCGCGCGCGCGCGCGCGAGGGGCGCACTTGCACGGTCCAAACAGCAGCATCTCGACCACCGCGGGCAGGTAGTGCTCGAATGCCGGGAGGGTCTCGTCGTCGGTCCAGACGCGGTGGAAGTGGCGCGCGACGACCGCGAGAATGTGCGCGCGGCCCTCGCCGGCCTTGAGCACCTTGGCGAGGAGCTGCGAGCACGTTGAGCGATCACGCTGGCACCGCGCGGCGCACACCGTCTGTAGCGGCCCGTCCGGCGCGTGGAAGGCCGGGTGGTGGCGGAAGAGTACCGGTGCAAAGACGACCGGTGCCACCGCGGTCAGGAGGGCTGTGCTCGGTGCCTGGTAGTCCCACAGCTCGCGCACGAGCGCCCACACGGCCGAGCAGGCGTCGTGCAGCTGCGGCGTGTGGCGAGTCAGCACTAGCAGCGCCCGGATGGTGCCTGCAGTGCCGCGCGCACATCATCGACCGTGAGCAGGTCGGCGGGCACGCCCACGGCCGCGCAGCGCTCCATGACCCTCAGCACGGGGCCGCACTCGGTCGCCGCGACCATGGACAGCGCCTCGACACTGCCGGCCCACACGGTGCGCAGGGCGTCCTGGGCCGCGCGAGAGCGTCAGCCGCGGGCAGGCCGCACGGGCGACGCGCACCATGAGCGACGGCGGCAGGGCGCCAGCTACCTGTGCGACCAGCTGCTCGAGCGCGGCCCACTTGTCCGCTTGGAAGCGCTCGACAAGTGCGTGCCATTCCGGGCTGCCGTGCCGGCGTCAGTTTTTCATTCACGGTCATGCGCGAGCTCACGCAACTGGTTGAGGGTCGCGTCATGCGGCCGGACGATGCGCGCTTGCAGCAGCGACTGCACCAGAGCCGCGTGCTCGTCACCGAGCGCGTGCACGCCGCGGCCGCTGGCGAGGGCGGCAACAGCGACCGCCGCGACGGTCGTGGTGCACACGAGCTGCACTTGCCGCGCCACGGCCGACGTCGCTGGGTGCAGCGCGTCCAGCTGCGCTCGGCACGCGCTCGCCGTTGACCGCGCCCAGTCGCTCACGTCGTCCGCACGCAAGGCATCCGCGGGCGTTGCGCTCACGAGAGCGTTGCAGACACGCGCAAAGCGCCAGATCGTTCGCATCGTCCGCAGCACCGATGGCCCCGCGTCTGCAACGTCCACGCGTGCCCACGACGACGAGCAGCGCTCGCCGATCGTGCGCAACAGGCTCGCCGAAGTCGATCCGTTGCACGCGTCCATCGCCGCGAGCACAGCCAGCGCGGGCGTCTCGAGCGGCGCCGCCAACCCTTGCGCGGTCCACGCGTCCACCTGCTGCCACAGCTCCGACCGCAGTCCCTGGATCGCCGGGCTGTCGGCGCTTGCAAAGGCGCACAGGCGGTTCAGGCGCTCGCAGGCGCGGTCAAAGGTCATGTCTGCAACGCGGGCGGCGTGAGCGCAGCGCACGAGATCGAGAACGAACCGGCGCGCACCATCGCTGGACAGCGCGGCCGTGTCCGTCTGCAGCACCCGGCGTGCCTCCTCGGCGAGAGCATCCTGCGGCGGCATGTAAACAGGACATTGCGTGCATGCCGCAGCGCACCGCCAACGGCGCCGCTCGGAGCCACGACCGCACGGGCTGCGCAAGCGCGCCGTCTGGCAGCGCCAGCAGCTCGGGCTCGTACAGCTGGTGCAGCAGCCTGCCGGGGCCGTGCGGGGTCAGCCGGCCTGCGCGCACGCGGGACACGCGCGACACGCGTACAGTGCGACGGTGTCAAAGTCGAGCGCGGGGGCGTCTGAACGCGAGATGACGAGCGACAGCAGATACCAGCGAATGAGCCCGCGCTTCGCTGTGGCGCTGTAGATCGCATGAGCATGAGCATGAACATGAGCGACTGGCTGGCTGCGCACCGCTCGTTGAAGAAGCCGGCGTCGATGTCGACGACGAGGTTGATGTCGGCCTTGTCGAGAAAGTGGGAGTGCCCGGACGTCGGTACGGCCTCAGTCAGAAACTGGAGCACGTGGATCATGAGCGTGCTGTGGTAGTGGTGCACGGCGGCCGAGCGCAGAACGCGGCGGAGGAACACGATTTGGGCGTCCGCGTTGACCAGCGCCGCGTGCGTGCGGTGCAGGAACGACACAAGGAGCTCGCCCATGGCCGAGATTGCGCTGAAGCCGATGGTCTTGTAAAGCGCGGCCTCGTTGCACGCGGCGAGGAGCGGCGCAAAGACCAGCTCCCAGGAGGCGTCGTCGGACAGCTTGCGCAGGAACGGCTCGCTCGTCGACTCGAGCACACGGTGCAGCACGAAGCGCCGTATGGTCGGGTCGTGCGTCATGCCCTAGCGCTGCTATCAGGCACGAGCGCGGGCAGCGGCCAGCGCCCACCTTGCGCAGGAGCAGCGCCCACCACGACGCGTCCAGCGCCGGCGTGCCGAGCATGATGCACTCGAGCTCGCCCCAGACCGCCTGGTTGTGGCGTGTCAGCACCCGTGCGTGCACCGACACGGAGCGCCCACCTTGACCAGGTGTACGCTCGACTGGTCCAGGGTGTCGCACAGCGTGAAGAAGGCGTTCCAGAGGTGCGTCAGCTGCTTGGCCTGTGCGGCACTCCAGCAGAAGTACCGCGTCCACGGCTTACTGTCCAAGTCTGCGTTGACAGCAAGGGTGAGGTCGCCGCTGAGCTGGATGACGCGGCGCAGCGCGTAGGTGCTCCGTTTGTTTGCGAGGGCGCCGCCGACGCCCTCCAGGCCTTGCTGCACAATCGTGAAAAAGTCCTGGTCCAGGCGCAAATCGATCGCGGCCGCCGCGGCGTCGACCAGGCGTGCCAAGATGCCGTACGCGTCCTCGCGCAGCTCTGCGTGCAACCGCAGCAGCTGCTTGACGAGCTCCCAGAGCCGCTTGTCATGTGCGCGCGTCTCAGCTCACGGCACCAACTGATCCCGCCGCACCTCGGCCCAGTCGCGCCGCCGGCCGAGGCCGTGCTGGGCGTCCCAGACGAAGAGCTGCGGCAGGAGCACGTCGATGCAGAGGCGCCGCACGGGGCCGGCGTCGCTCTCGATTGCGGCAAACATCGCCTCGGCGATGCGCTCAACGAGCGCGGGCGTCTGTAGCGCGAGCGTGGGTTGGTACGTCGACAGCGCCGCAGGAGCGGCATGTGCACCAGCGCGGCGCAGTTGTCGACGACCAGGACCGTGCCGATGCTGCGGACGAGCGCGCAGCCGAGATCGGGCGTCCACAGCGGCTCAAGGCCAAAGCTGCGAGCGGGTTGGCGATGGGCACGCGGGTACAGCAGCGCGCACCGGTCAGCCGAGCCGATCGGGGTGTTGCTGGCGAGCTCGCGCAGCATCGCGACGGCGTCAGCCACGACCTCGGCGCCGAGGCGGCCGTCGACCGGGGACGTTGTCTGCGGCACGATCGCCTGGAGCACTGCGGTGCACTTAGAGGTGGGCGCATCACGGTTTGAGGGTGCACGCACGGATGCGCGCCACATCGCTGTCGCCTCCGCGCAGCTGCGGCAGCACGCCCCGGCGGTAGACCTCGAGCGCGACCTAGGAGGGGTGCGAGGGTCAGGCGCGCTGAGCTGTGTGTGCCGGGGCGCACCTCCATCGCCTCGGCGTCGTCGCTGCCCATGCCGGCCAGCACCTCTGCGATCGTGTAAGCCGTGCTTGCATCGACGCGCGCCAGCAGCTCGTCGACCAGGGCGCGCGGTCGCACGCCGTGGGCACGGAGCAGGTCGAGCACGACGCGTCCGCCACGTGGCCCCATGACGTTGGCCTGTGGCACTTTGCAACATGGCTGCACCAGGTGCGTACAGGAGCGAGCGCGGTCGACCGCGGGCTGACGGCGCGTGCACAGGCTTCTCCTTCACCAGCTTCGGTCAGCAGGCCGCGCCCCCGGCTGGCTTTGGCGGGGGTCCTCCAGCGAGCGGCTTTGGCACGCAGCCCGCCTCGACCGGCTTCGGCGCTCAGCCCGCTCCGACCGGCTTTGGCGGTGCTCAGCAGACGACCGGCTTCAATGCTCAGCCCGCTCCGACCGGCTTCGGCGCTCAACCCGCTCCGACCGGCTTTGGCGGAGCTCAGCAGACGACCGGCTTCAATGCTCAGCCCGCCCCGACTGGCTTCGGCGCTCAGCCCGCCCCGACTGGCTTCGGCGCTCAGCCCGCCCCGACTGGCTTTGGCACGCAGCCCGCCCCGACTGGCTTTGGCACACAGCCCGCCTCGACCGGCTTCGGTGCTCAGCCGTCTGGCTCCGGTACCCAGCAGGCGGCCAAGCCCGCTACCGGCACAAGCGCATTTGGGGCGCAGACGGGTTCGGCGGCCGCACCCGCTTTCGGCGGCGGCTTTACCGTGCCCAGCCAGCAAGCTAAGCCCGCAGCTGGCTTTGGCGCGCCGGCGGGCACGGCAGCGGCGCCGGCCTTTGGTGGTGGCGCAGGCTTCACGTTGGGCGGCGCCGCGCAGCAACAGCCTCAGGCGGCCGCTGCGGCCAAGCCTGCCTTTGGCTTCAGTGCGCCTGCCGCTGGTCAGCCAGCCGGTCCAGCGTTTGGCGCCAGCCAGCAAGCGCAGGCGGCTGCGAAGCCAGCGACGCCGACGTTTGGCGCAGCCCCGAGCCAGGCTGCGGCGCCGACGTTTGGCGCAGCCCCGGGCCAGGCTGCGGCGCCGACGTTTGGCGCGACCCCGGGCCAGGCTGCGGCGCCGACGGCGGCACCGATCTTTGGCGCACCCGCTAGCAAGCCTGGCACCGCACCAGCGAGCGGTTTCTCGTTCACACCCGCTGACCCGGCCAAGGCGTACGTGGCTGCTCGCGGCGCGATCGCGGCCACTGACGACACATGCACAGGGCGCCAGCCAAGGCGTCGACGGGCGACAAGTGCGTGCGCCCGTCGCATCTGTGCTGCAGCTGACCTGGTGCTGTCGCGTTCGCAGGTGGCAGTGCACGACCTGCCTCTCGCACAATAGTCCCGAGCTGACCAAGTGCGCGTCATGCACGGCTGACCACCCGGGTGTGTGCGCGTGCTCCCTTTGTCGATGCAGCTGACGTGATGTAGGCACAGGCGCAGCTGTCGCGTCTGCGCCGACCAAGCCGGCCGCTGGCGGTGCGGCGCCTGGCTTTTCCTTTGGCGCTTCCGCTGCGGCCACGACCCCCGCCGCGACGGCGGCGCCAAGTGGCGGTGCGCCCGGCTTCTCTTTCGGTGCTCCCGCGGCGACCGCGGCACCGGCAGCGACCGCGGCACCGGCTGCGGTGACACCTGCTGCCGCGCCCGGCTTCTCGTTCGGCGCACCAGCAGCGACCACGACCCCGGCTGCGACCACGATCCCGGCTGCGACCACGACCCCCGTTGCAACGGCGACAGCGGCTGCTGCGCCCGGCTTTTCCTTTGGCGCTCCCGCTGCGACTTCGACCGCAACAACGGCTGCGTCCGCCATACCTGCGGCGGCTCCGAGCGGCAGTGCGCCCGGCTTTTCGTTTGGCACACCCGCCGCAGCCACGGCCGCGTCCTCCGCTGCGCTTACCGCAACAGCGGCACCCGCTGCGACCACGACACCGGCAGCGACGGCGACACCGACACCGGCAGTGTTGACTGGCACAGCGGCTCCAGGCGGCTTCAGCTTCGGCACACCCAGCGCCACCGCACCGGCTGCGACGACAGCCGCCGCAGCGTCGGCCGCAACAGCAACAGCTGCCTCCAAGCCCGCGACCGATAACGCCAGCGCCGCGCTCAAGGCCAAGACGGTCGAGGACGTGCTGAACAAGTGGAACGCCGAGCTCGACGGCCACGTCAAGGCGTTCCGCGAGCAGGCCAAGCAGGTCGCGCAGCGGGACCGTGCGATCATCGAGAATGGCGAGAAGGTGTGGCGCGCGCGCGTGCACGGTGCGCCTGAAGGCCAACCCGCCGCAGATCGTCGCGCTCGTGGCAGACGTCACGGACGTGCAGCGCCAGCAGCAAGAAGTTGACGACACGCTCACGTACATCGACTCTCAGCAGACGGACCTGAGCGAGCAGCTGGAGTCGCTCGAGAAGAGCGTGAATGAGGTGCGTGCTTGTCAGCGCGCGCAACCTCCGCACTGACGGCACGGTCGCACGCAGATGATCGCGCAGAACCCGCCGGCGCACGCGGCCGATGAGGAACGAGAGCGATTGTGCGCACGTGCGGGCTGTGTGGGCGACGCGGGCTGACTGTGGCCGCAGCTACACGCTTGCGGAGAAGCTCAACAAGGAGGTGGACGAGATGGGCGAGTCGCTCGAGACGATCACGCGCAAGATCAACCAGGCGCCGCGTGACGACAACCCGGTGCGCACGGTCGTTACCACGAGCGCACGGGCCGGTCACTCACGTACGCCACCGCAGGTGACGCAGATCATGCAGGTGCTCAACGCGCATCTGGCCACGCTGCAGTACATCGACGAGACAGCGGCGCAGCTGCAGTCACGGCTGCAGGTGCCTGTGCGCGTTGGTGCGCGTGTGCGCCAGTGCTGACGTGCGCGGCTGCAGGACGTGACAAGGCGCACACGCGAGGTCAAGGAGGACCAGCAGCGCGCGGCGCGGCGGTACTAGAGCGGCGTGTCTGTGGTGGACACACGGATATCGTCCCATCGCTTGGCGATCGCTGCGGGTGTGATGGTGCTTGCACGCACGGCCTGCGCACCGCAATGAGCACGCACCCAGGGCTGCCCGCACGCACGCACCGCGCGCACGTCCGTCCGCAGCGCCCGCACGACGCACTCAAAGCTGTGCGTGCGAAACGCGTCAACGTCGTCGTCGTCGTGGGCTGCGGCTGCGACGGCGGCAGCGTCGTGCGGCACAAGGTAACACTGCCCGCAGCGGAAAGCGGTGGCGCTGCGGAGCGACCGGAAGCGCGGCGCGCGCCCGAGCCCCACTTGCACGGCCTGCGCGTGGCGGCGCTGGGCGGCGTCGGGTTGCGAGGGCGTGGGAGCGGTGACGTCGTTAAAGACAAACACTGCGCGTGCAGTCAGTCAAGCGGGCGAGCACGGGCAAGGACGGCGGACGCACGGCACGCGGGCTCGACAGGGGGTGACGCGGTCGAGGCTGCGCGTCGCAGCAGGTCCAACAAGGCACCGTCTAGCTGGTCCTGGCGCTGCACGATGACGGCGACGCCACTAACGGCGAGAGCGAGTGCAAGTTGGCTGAGCCCGCCCGGGATGACAGGCACGTCGAGCACGACGCAGCGGTCAACGCCGAGCACCGCGGTGACAGGCGCGTCTCTTGCGGCACACAGCGGCCGCGACGCGAGTGCCGCCGCAAGCGTCGACACGCCCGTGCCGCGCCGTCCGATGACCGCGATGACCGGGGCCGCGACGTGCGGGCCGCCGAGCATCTGGGTGCACGCGCGCCTGGTTAAGAGCGACACAGCGCACAAGCGCACACCGGCGCCGCACCGCCTGCATCGCGGCGGCGTTGACCACCCCACGCTCGTCCCACAACAGCACGGACAGCGCCGCGGGGTGCTGCGTGGGCGCAGCGGGCGGCGGCGGCTCGGCGGGCGTCTTTGCGCGTCCGAGGATGACAACCTTGCCCGGCGTGGGCGGCAGCGGCGCGGGCGACGCAGCCGGTGACGCTGACGGCGACGTCGACGTGTCGCGCCGGTACTCGTACGCCGCGGCGGTACTTCCCACGGCACCCCGTCCGCGCCCGCGCCCGCGCCCGCGCCCGCGCACGTCGCGCTCGCCACCGTCGCGCTCTCCGCGTCCTCGGGTCGCCATGGTGTCATTAACCGCGCTCCAGCCATGCTCATCGCGCTCGTGGTGCGTGGCGCGCGGGTGCCGCCGCGCCGCGCGCTGATTCGGCCGCCGCACGCGCACCAGGTCGCGGCGGGTCTGCTGCTGGTCGGCACGGCGGTGCTAGTGCTGATGCTTTGCGGGCCGTCGGTGCGTTGGGCGCGGGCATCCGCGTGCGCGTGCGCGTGCGCGTGCGCTCAACCCCAGCTCTGACCCGCTAGCGCACAGGACGTGGCACGCGGCGGGCTCGTGGGGCGCGCGTTTGTGTGGATGACGACGACGCTACCGGTGACGGTGCGCGCGGTGTCGCGGCGGGTGCTGGGCGTGCGTGCGAGCGAGGTGATCGAGAGCACGGGCACGTGGGTCTTCCTGCGGCCCAACCCGCTGCTGCAGCTGTTCTACATGGCCCTGGTCTCGGGCGCGCTCGGCATCTTTGCGACGACGGCGTGGCCGCACGTGTGGCGTGCGACCTACACCTCGCCCGTGCACGTCGTTATCGTCCCGATCATCCTCGCGCTCATGCTCGGGCTGTACGCGGCCGCGTGCCTGGTCGACCCGGGCACGGTCACGCCGCACAACGTCGCCGGCCTGCTCGAAGTCTACCGGCCCGACTACGTGCTCTACCGCCCGGGCGCCGTATGTGACACGTGCAAGACCGGCAAGCCAGCGCGGTCCAAGCACTGCGCGTGGTGCGACCGGTGCATCGCGCGGCACGACCATCGTGCGTGGCGCCAGGGGAG
>CALSCO010000461.1:0-34968 GCA_943704415.1 Parvularia atlantis | reverse complement strand
GGGGGGGGGGGGGGGGGTGCGGCGGCGCAACAAGAACCAAGAAAAGCGGCCTGCGCAAGCGGCCACGTTGGATGTATGTCTGCCGGTCTCAGCGGCGGAGTGAGCCGTGCGGGTGCTGCTGCTGCTGCTGCTGGTGGTTCATGACAAGCGTGAGGTCCGACATGCTGCCCTGACGCACCGACAAACGGCGTCAGCGACGCGGCAGCGCACGCAATGCGCGGACGCACCGCGCTGAGCGGCTGCGGCGCGGCCGCGCCAAAGGACGGCTGCTGCCGCATGCCCGGCTGCTCCTGCGGCGCGACCTTGCGGAACGAGAGCTCGATCGTCATCGCGACACACTTCATGTCGTCGCCGCTGGCGCCGCGGCGGTCGACGCCAAACTGGATCGCGTCGCCATTCTTGAGCTTGAACGGCTTACTCTCCTCGCCGGGCAGGCTGAGGCGCATCGCGTTGAGGAACGTGCCCTGCGTGGCGCGCGCAGCAGCGGCGGATGAGGCGGGAACAGGCAGCGGGCAGCGCGCACCGACTGGCTCTTGGTGTCGCGGATGTAAAACTCGTTGTTGACCGTCCAGATCTCGGCGTGGCGGCGCGACACGACCTTGCTCGGGAAGCCGATAAAGTCGGGCTCCTCCACGGGCGGCTCGGTCTGCGGCGCGTGCGGGGCGCGCGCGTGTGCCGCGTGAGCGGGCGGCCGTTCACGCGGCAACGGGGAAAAGGGGGGGCGGGGCGCACAATGCGGCCAAACTTGACCGTGCGCGGCACGTCGCAGTCGACCAGGGGGAAGTATGAGTAGTGCGGGACCATGCGGATGTGCGGCACGATCGTCGGCATCTGCGGCGCTTGCTGGGTGACGCGGCGGCGGCGCGGGCAAACGGCGGCGCATGAGCGTTTCGCGTTGTTTCGGCCCGGCGCGCACCCGCGACAGGTTCGACACGAACTGCGGGCCGCCCGAGCCCACGAGCGTCGCGTTGTCGTCTGGTGCGGATGTGCACGGGGCGCGGGGCGCGGGGCGTGCGTGCGCGGCGAGTGAGCGGACGGGGACGCGGGGAGGCGGACGGGCGCGCTGTTTACCTCCGGCGACGAGCGTCGCGTGATGGTCGTACGAGGGCACTGCGAGCGGCGCGAGTCGGCAGTGTCGCGTCGATAGCGTGTGCGGGACGGTGCGTGCCACGAGGCGAGCGTGCCGGTGCGTGCGCCCGTGAGCCGCCGCGGCCGCGACGCGCCAACAAGGGGGAAGAGGAGCGCACCAAGCGTCGCCTGGTCCATCCTAGCTGCGGCGCGGGAAAAAATGTGGCCGTGGCAGGTCACGTGGCGATCGATCGCGACCAGCGGCGCGGCGACGGCGGCCTGGACGCGCGAGCAGCTCGGGCAGGTGGCGGCGTGGGCGCGGGCGTTCACGCGTGAGCGCATCCCGCGCGATCGCCTCGCGGTCTCGTTCAACCGGTCACGCGGGCCCGGCGGGCAGAATGTGAACAAGGTCAATACGAAGGCCGAGGTCCGCTTCGAGCTCGCCGCGGCCGACTGGCTGCCGGCGTACACGCGCGGGCGCCTGCGCGAGCTCGAGGGCCACCGAATCAACAAGGAGGGCCAGCTCATCGTTACGTCTGAGCGCAACCGCACGCAGTCGGCCAACCTGGACGATTGCTTTGGCAAGCTGCACGAGATGATCCAGCGCGCGTCTGAGGTGCCCAAGGAGCCCGACGCGGCGCAGCGCGCGCACGTGCGTGGCCTGTGCGTCTTTTACCGCACCGTGCGATCGCCCCCGCTGACTGCGTGCGTGCGCAGCGAGCACGCAGCCAAGCAGCGCCGCATGCTCGACAAGAAGCGCCAGTCGTCGCTCAAGCGCTCGCGGCAATGGCGTGACGATTGAAGCCGTGTCACGTCCAGCGCCACGTCCAGCGCCACGTCCAGACGGCAGTCGTCGCTCGGGCGCTCGCGGCAAGGGCGTGACGACTGAGCACAAGCCCAAAGTCTCAAGATCATGTGCAACAGTCACCATGTCCAGCCTGTACAGACACGCGCGACGCCGCATGCATGCGTCCTCACTTAAGCGAGTGCCCTTGCCCGCTGAACGGCACAAAGCCCGCCGTCGTCTGCCGCGGCACGCCCTGCGAGCGCACGACGGTGCTTGCGCCACTCGCCCCCGCCCCGGCCCCCGCGGCCGCCTGCGTCGACGCCTGCGGCTGCGGCGGTGGCGGCATCGATGTCGGCGCGGCAAAGACGAGCTTGCCCTTGGGCAGGTTGAGCGGCGCGGCGTTTGAGGGCGAGAAGCCGCCAAACGACTTGCTCTGCGGCGACATGCTCGGCACGCCGCCGGCCGGGGCGCTCAGCGGTATGCCGCCCACGGTGGTGAACGAGGCGGGCGTGGCGGGCGGCGCCGCCGTGCCGCTGCCGGTGCCGTTGGCCTTGGCGGCGCCGACGGCGATCGGGATGCTGGACGACGGCGTGCGCTCCTTGATGCGGTTGCCCTGGCCTGCGATGCGTGCGAGGCTCGTGAGCCCTATCGCACGCAGCAAGCATCCGCGCACGCACGCACCCTTGAACGCCACAAAGCCCGAGCTCGACTCCTCCATCGATGCCGCGAGCGCCGCCTGCTGCAGCAGCTGCTGGTTCGGGCTCGTGCCGAACGGGATGCCCTGCGACGACGGCGGCCGCTGCGGCTCGACGTAGCCCGGGTACGGCGCAAAGTCGATCTCAATGTCGGTCTCGACGATGCAGACGGCTGCAGGCCGGCGTGAGCGCGGCACTGGCGCACGCGGCCCCTGCGCACGCACCGGTGCCGGGCCGCGTGTCGACCACCTTGAGCTCGAAGACCTTGTCGTTGTACTTGATCGCGATGACGTCGTCGACCGTGAGGCACGAGAACTTGGCCAGCTCGTGCTCGAGGCTGGCCCGGGACGGCGCACGGCGCAAGGTGGGTCAGCCGCGCACGGCAGGCTGTCGGCGCCCGCGCACGCACACGGCGCGCGGATTGGACACGTCGAGGAACTCGGCCGACTGGGGCTGCACCTTGACAAAGCGGCCCAGCTCGAGCGTGACGTTGCGCACGATGACGATGTCGCCCTCGGCCAGGAGCAGCTGCTGCATCATCTGCGCGCGCGCGCGCGCACGGTGCTGTCAGGCAGCGTGCGCGCAGGTCGCGTGCGCGCACCCAGTACGGCAGGTGGCACTGGCCCTCCTTGGCGTTGAACTCGAGCACGCCGCAGTGCGTGGCGCGGCTGTCGCGCTCGTTGCCGAGCCTGAAGAGCATCGGGTACGAGATGTTGAGCATGGCTGGGCACCGGGCACCGCGCGCGCAGGCGGCAACGAGTCAGCACGCGGGCGCACACGTCCCACCCTGCGGGCGCAGCGCGCACCGAGCTCCTCCAGCGCCGACGGCGGCAGGAAGACTGGGCGCTGCGTCAGCCACTGCCGGCGAAACGAACGGCACGCACTCTTCCCGCCAAACTCGACGTCATCCAGGCGCTGCTGCGTCGGCGCGAGCGCGACCGAGTAGCAGCGCAGGCGGCGCTCGAAGGCGCGGTTCGGGTTGGCGAAGCGGAACATCGTCAGCGCGCGTGGCGGGAGGGGAAGCGACAAAAGTGCCTGGCTGTGCGGCGGAACAGACGTGCCGGCGACAAGCAATGCCGCGACTGAAGAAGCGCGCCTCACGCTCGCCCTCACCGGAGCCGGCGGCGCGCGGGCGGCTGCGCAAGCGGAGCGGGGACGACAGCGAGAGCGATGACGAGGGCGCGGGCACTGCGGTGGCTGCGAGCAGTAGCGATATAAGCGATGGCGCGCCGGGCGACAACGGGCACACCGACGACGACGACGACGACAACGACGACTACGACGACGACGATGCGTTCCGCGCGCCGCGGCCGCCCGCCAAGCGGCAGCGCCGGCTAGACGAGAGCGCGATGTGGCCGTGGCCGTCGTGGACGTCGCGCGTTCGTGAGGACGTCGCCGCGGGCGCGGCCGCGTGTGCCGCACAGGCCGATGCGCCGCCGGGCGACGAGGACGAGGACGGTGCGCGCGCGGCAAGGGGGGGCCCAGCGACAGCGTGTCTGAGCCGTGCGCGTAGACCTCGACGGGTTCATCGTGCGCGACGACGAGGACGAGGACGCGGACGAGGATGAGCGACGCCGCCGCCGCCGCCGCCGCCGCCGCTGCAACGGGGGTCGGTCGTCGACGGCGACGACGCAGACCGACGACCTGCCGTCGCTCATGACCGTGCTGCAGGCGTCGCAGGGCACGTACGGGCGCCTCACCGCGCGAAGCGACCACAACAGGCGTGCGGCGGCGACGCAGACCGCGGCGACGCAGCTGCCGGAGCGCTTCTCGCTCTCGGCCAACAACACCTCGGCCGACGCGTTCGAGGTGTACGTGCAGCTGCTCGCATCGGCCGCGTGCGACCCGACGTTCATCCGCACGGTCGTGGACGAGCGCGGTGCGCTTGTTGCGGGGTGCGCACAGGCGCCGCTGACGCTGTAGCGCATTGGCAGACCCGTACTTTTGCCCGGCAATGGAGCGTATCGACCGCGACCTGGCCGTGATCAAGGGTGTGTGCGACAGCACGGCCTGGCGCCCGCACTTCCGCGAGGTGCTCGAGGAGCGGCCATACCTGCGTGACTCGGTCGCGGGCGTGTCACATGGCGGGAGCGACTGCGAGGCGTGTAACCGGTGCGCGCTGCTGCTGCAGTAGTGAAGGGCGACTCACATACGCACACGCACGCGCGCGCGCACGACGCAGCTCGAACCACACGGCCACGGTCTCGCTGCGGCTGCACGGGCCCAAGTACGATCCGGTCACGTTCGAGGTGATTGAGGCCGAGGGTGACGACGAGCACGACGTCCTGTTCCACGTCGGGCGGCACTGTGCGCGCAAGGCCGGCTACTTCCACTGGCTGCAGCACTGCCGCCTGCAACTGTACCAGACGGTCGGGCACGAGGTGCTCGAGCTGCAGCGGCACATGACGGACGACAAGGTGGTCGAGGCGATCATCAACAACGGCGCGTGGATCGCCAAGCTGCACACCGAGTTCGAGGACAAGAAGGCGCGCATTATGGAGTTCCTGCACAACAGCTCGTGAAGGGAACTGGGCGATCACTTGTGTGTTGAATGCCCACAACGACGACGATCCTGCTGCCGACCGAGACGGCCGACCTGCGCCTCGTCGTGCCGGCCGCGCCGTCGCTCGCGCCCGACGCCGACGTCGAGGCGATTGCGCAGCGCAGCGTTGTGATGTGCGGCGAGCTAGTGCCGTGCTACCTGCTCGTCAACAACCTCGCACGCGACGCATCGACCGCCGCTGCCGGGGCCGCCGCCGACCCCCTGCGCCAGTTTGTCGCCTCGCTCGACGTCTCGGTCGACGTCGCCTTTCCGCCGCAGCGCGCGCGGCCGGCCGGCGAAGAGGCGCTGCACGCATCGACCGTGCGCCGCGCCGGCCCCGACGCCGATGACGGCGACGATCAGCTGCGTCAGCAGTACCAGCTCGAGCAGCGCACGGGCGCGTACGTGGCGCTGCGGGGAGACTGGATCGCGATCCCCCTGCGTGCGCGATGCGGTATGTGGCGCGGTGTGTGGTGCCGCGTGTGCGCGCTCGCTCACGCTCGCATCATCAGCCGTCGAGCTCGACGCACTTGGCGCGCAGGACGACTATCGCGTGAGCCTCATGGTCACGGTGACGCAGCAGCAGGCACAGACGGCCGCCGTGCGCCAGCGCTTCTTCCTGCGCGAACTCGTCGCGATCCAGCCGCTGGCCGTGCGGGCGCGCGCCGTCCCTGTGCGCGGGTCGCTGCACGAGGCGCTGGTCGTGCTCGAGGTCGAGAACCGGATGCACGCGGCTGTGCGCTTTGCTGAGTCGTCCCACCGCCAAACCGAGCAGGGCCAGCTGCAGACGCCGACGGCCACCAGCAGCAGCAGCAGCGCCAGCGGCGTCACCTCGAGCTCGTCCTCCTCCACCGCGGCGACCATTCGCGCCTCGCTCGACAGCGCCAAGCAGCCCTCGACGTCGCGCTCGCGCACCGTCTCGGTCGTCGCCGCCGCCGTCGCGGCCTCGCCCGTGCAGAAGGCGCTCTCGCCGTTTCGGTCGATCTCGCGGCGGCGCAACAACAGCAACGCGGCAGCAGCGGCCAGCGCCGCAGCAGCGACGAGCGCGGCGGCGGCGCCCAACGTCAGCTCGGCCGTGTCGCTGCCCGCGCCAGTGCCGACGTGGGAGTCGGACGCACACTCGATCGCGCCCGACAACATCGCGCCGGTCGAGATTGCGGGCGTGCGCGTGCGCGCGCTCGACATGCAGATCGTCTCTTCGGCGGCCGAGGGCAGCCACCAGTCGACGCGCCTGAGCCGCAGCCTGATCGTGCAGCCGCTGCAGCCCGCGACGGAGGCCTGGCTGCGGCCGGGCGAGGTACACGCGGCGGCGTACCGTGTGGCGCGGCCCGTGGGCGCGTTCCCGCGCGACGACAAGTCGCCACTGTGGAAGGCGATCGTGACGGTGCGGTACGAGGTCGACGCGGGCGCGGCGTTCGAGGCCGTGCATCTTTGGCCGCTTGACGCGATCTACACGATGCTCCTTGCGCCGCTGCCGCCCGGCCTGCTCATCACGACGTCGGTGGCAGCCGACGGGCTGGCGGACGTGGTGCGGCGCCCGTACGAGCCCTTCGCGGTCGAGCTGATGGTAGCCAACGCGACAACGACGTGCGCTCTGGCGAACGCTGCGCTGCTCGCGACGGCTGACCGCGCGCACCGCGCCACCAGCACACAGACGGTCAGTCTCGCCTTTGCCGCGCCGACGGACGTGCGCGGCATCGCGGCGGTCGACAACGGCGTGCGCATCGGGTGCGTGGCGCACGCCAGGCACCGCCGCCGCGGGCACTGAGACCACGAGTCGGACAGATCACTCGCACAGGGAGCGCGCGCCGTCGTGCAGGCGCATTTTGTGGCCGGTGGGCGCGGGCTGCACGCGCTGCCGGCGGCGACGCTGACGGCGACGTCGTCGGACCGGCTGCTGACCGGGCGCACGTTTGAGCTGCTTTCATTGCCGGTGGGCTGAGCAGAGCGAGGGCCCAGTCAGTTCGGCCCATAATATTATCAGACAAGTTGAGCCGTTCACCGCACACATGACCGTCGTGCTCGTGGCGCTCGCGCTGGCCGCGGCCGCGGGGCCGCTCGCGCGCGCGCAATCGTTCTCGCCGTGCGATCCGCTCACGCCCGAGAACTGCCTGCTGCCGTGTGCGTCGTCGGCGCGCGTGGGGCACGTGCCGAATCTCCGCACACTGACCTGCTGGTCCTGCACGCAGTCCCGAACGACTTCTACCTGCGCCCGGACCCGACCACGGGCACGGGCCTGCGCCTGGCCATCTCGTCGGCGTCGCTGCCCGTGGCCAACGACAGCGCGACGATCGACCCCGTGAGCGCGGTCGTCGCGCGAGCGCTGCTTCTCGGCCTTGACGCCCCCCTGGCCCTCCTCCCTGCGCAGGCCGACTGGCTCTTCCGCGACGGCTTCGGCCGGCTCATGCCGCTCTCGACCTACTTCCGCGACGTGTCGCTTGACCGCTCGCGCCTGCCGCGGCACTGGGTGCGGCCGTGCGCGCGCGAGTGGCCGCGGACGTCTGCTGACGTGACGCGCAGGACATTGTGCGCAGCCTCGACGCCGACTGCCCCTCGGTGCTCATCGACACGGCGACGGGCGAGCGCGTGGCGCACTGGGTCGAGGTTGACGAGCGCTCGGACGACGTCGTGTCAGACAACCACATGCTCATGCTCTGGCCGGCCGCGCCGCTCGCCTACGCGCGCCGCTACGTGGTCGCGTACCGCACCCTCGCGACCGAGAGCGGCGGCGCCGTGACGCCGTCGACCGCGTTCGTGCAGCTGCGCGACGGCCTGCCGTCGGGCGACTACGACGTCGAGGGCCGGCGCGCGCTCTACGAGCAGGACATCTTCCCGCTGCTCGAGCGCGCGGGCTACGCGCGCGGCTCGCTCGTGATCGCGTGGGAGTTTACGGTCGCGTCCGAGACCAACACGCGCGAGCCGCTGCGATTCATGGTGCGCGACGCCCTCGAGCGCGTGGCCCGCATCGGCGTCGACTACCGCATCCTCCAAGTCACGGACGACGTGAGCGAGGACGGGGCGCGCCACGTCGTCGGCACGTTCCGCGTGCCCTGGTACCTCAACACGAACCAGCCCGGCGGCAAGCTCGTGCAGGACGGCGAGGGCATGCCCGTGTACCAGACCGAGGGCTTTGCACCGTTCTCGCTGCTGATCCCGCGAAGCGTGGCCGACGGCACGCAGCCCACGCGCGCCACCGTGCAGTTTGGCCACGGTCTGTTCCAGAACCACTTCATCGTGCTCCAGGCGGAGCTCCAGCGAGGCGCGAACGAGTTTGGGCTCGTGCTCTACGCGACCAACATGCACGGCATGGCCTCGCGCGACGTCGCGGCCATCTCGGAGATGTGCGCACCGTGCGAGCGGCGAGGCGCAGTGCTCACTGCTCTGCGCGCGCCGTACGACAGGCTCGCGACCGACGTGAGCGACGCCGCGATCATCCCGCACAGCTGCATGCAGGGCGTTGTCAACCACCTCGTCCTGACCAAGCTTGTGCTGGGCGCGCTGGCCGAGGACCCCGTCGTGATCTACAATAACCGCTCGGTGCTCCTGTCCGACGACCGCCGGCTCGGCTACCTCGGCTACTCGCAGGTGTGCTGGGTCGCGCGCGAGGCCGCAGCACGCACATGACCGTGGCAGGGCGGCATCTACGGCCCGACGATCACGAGCCTATCGGAGGACATCGACCGCGGCGTCTTTGGCGTGCCCGGCGGGCCGTTTGTGCTGCTCCTGCCGCGCGCCGAGCCGTTCCGGCCGTATTGGGCGATCCTCACCGGCCGGTACAAGGACCCGTTCGACCGGCTAAACCTGCTATCGGCGCTGCAGGTGCCGCGCGCGGCGCGACGGCTGGCCGGCTCACGTTCGCGCGTGCGCAGATCCTCTGGGACCACGTCGAGAACGTGGGCTGGGTTGACGAGCTCGCGACCAACCCGCGCAAAAAGACGCAGATAATCTGGGCCAAGGGCGATGCACAGGTGACCTACCTCGGTGCCAACAACATGGCGCGCGGCATGGGCGCGCGCACGTTCAGCAACATCGTCACGGGCCGCGCCAACGAGACGCAGTACGGCATCAACATCATCGCCGGCACAAGCATCGCCTTTGGACACATCATCATGGGGTGCACCCGTCTGCCGCGTGTCCGCCGAGCGAGCGCGCTGAGCCCGCGACGTGTCCCGCAGCTACGAGTTCAACGTGCCCGAGGTGCCGATCTACAACACGCCGCCGGACCGCAATTTCGACACGGTGCGTCACGCGAGAGGTCGCTGATGCTGCGAGAACTCACGCGTGCGGTGCGCAGCACAACTTTGTCTACGCGCAGCAGTCGTTTGTCGAGCGCACGGCGGCGCTGCTGCTGCGCGAGGTGCACGAGCAGGTCTGCCCCGGCCCGTGCACGTTCGACGAGGCCCGCCGCTGAACACCCCATGGCGGCCTGTGCTGCCACCCCCGAAATGCCCCGCCGCTTCACCGCGCCAAATGATAGAACGAACACGCACGCACGAACAATGAGCACACACACACACACCACGCACGACGCACGACACACGACGGGGAGACGCTTGAGCGGGGCCGTGCCGCATCACATGCGCGGGTTGTAGACGACCTTGCGGGCCTGGAGCGCGCGCGCGAGCATGAGCGACCGTGCGCACACGCAAAGCGTGCGCGCACCTTGAGGTACGCCCACTTGAAGCGCTTGAGGTAGAGCGACGTGACGGCGCCGAGCCCGAGCAGGGCAAAGGCCTGCGCACACGCGCGCGTGCGTGCGTGTGTGTGTGTGTGTGTATGTGGGTTGAGCCATCGCGCCACTGCACGCACCCGCATGCCCATCAGCTTGCGCTCCTCCAGGTTGGGTTCGGCGGCCCACGACAGGAACGTGGCAACGTCCTTGGCCATCTGGCTCGCGGTCGACGGCGTGCCGTCCGAGTACTCGACCATGCCATCGTACAGCTGCTGCGGCATGGCGATGGCGCCGCCGGCAAAGTACGGGTTGTAGTACAGGCCCGGGCGGACCTCGATGCCTGCGGGCGGCTCCTTGTAGCCAGTGAGCAGGGCGAAGACGTAGTCCTCGCCGCCGTGGCGGGCCTTGGTGATGAGCGAGAGGTCGACCGGGTATGCGCCGTTGTTGGTCGCGCGGGCCTGGTTCTCGTTGGCGTAGGGCGGCTGGAAGTAGTCTGAGAGCTTGCCGGGGCGCTTGAACATGTCGCCCTTGTCGTCCGGCCCGTCCTCGACCTCGACCTCCTCGGCGATGGCCTTGGCCTCGGCCGTCGTGTGGCTCACGCCGACGAGGTTGCGGAAGGCCACGCGGTTGAGCGAGTGGCACGACGAGCACACCTGCTTATAGACCTCGTAGCCGCGGCGGATCCTGCGCGTGGCGCGCGGTGAGCGCGGTGAGCGCGGTGTGCGCGGTGTGCGCGGTGTGCGCGACGTGCGCGACGTGCGCAAGGGAAAGGCAAGGAAAGGGCCGTTCACGTGGGTCTACGCGACGGGGTCGACGTACGCGGCGTGGTCGTAGGCGCCGAAGAAGCTCTTGTGCGGCCACGGGTACTCGGTCGCATGCAGCGGGTCGTCCGACGCGAGCACGACCGCGCCGGACCCGGGCGTGGCCCACTTGAGCCCGTACCAGGCCGCGCCCGCGACGACGACCGCGGCGCCGGTGCGGAGCATGGCGGCTCTTTCGCGGCGCTTCGAGAAGGGTCTCGAACTGTGACACGAACCGTGGGAACCATGCTCGCTGCGCGCCGCCGCCTCGCGACCGCGGCGCGCCCTGCCGCCACCGCCGCCGCCACCGCCACCTCGGCGCGCGTCGTCGGCGTGCGCCGCGAGGACAAGAACCAGTGGGAGCGGCGCACGCCCATCGCGCCTGCGCACGTCCGCAGCCTGGTCGAGGACGGCGTGCCCGTGCTCGTCCAGGCGTCGTCGCGGCGCGTCTTCAACGACGCCGAGTTTGAGCACGCGGGCGCGCGCGTCGTGGATGACGTCTCGGCCGCCGACATCATCCTCGGCGTGAAGGAGGTCCCCATCCCGCACCTCGTCGCCGGCAAGACCTACCTCATGTTCTCGCACACGCACAAGGGCCAGGCCTACAACATGCCCATGCTCCGCGCCGTGCTCGACCGGGTGCGTCGCGCCGGTGTGCGGTGCACGTCTGCTGACACACACACACACACACACACACACACACACACACACACACACACACACACACACACACACACACGCACGCGCAGAGCATCCGCCTCATCGACTATGAGCTGCTCAAGGACGCCGCGGGCCAGCGCCTCGTCCGCTTCGGCACGTTCGCGGGCTACGCCGGCTTCATCGACTTTTTCCACGGCCTGGGCAAACGCCTGCTCGCCCTCGGCAACAGCACGCCGTTCCTGGTGAGCGCGCGCGTGCGCACGCCCCCTGTGTCCCTCGCACAAGCGCGCAGACGCTGATCCTGCACCGACACAGAACATTGGCATGACCTACTCGTACCGCAACCTCCTCGGCGCCAAGCTGGCCGTCGAGGCCGTCGGCAGCGACATTGCGCGCTGGGGCCTCCCAGCCAAGTACGGCCCCTTTGTCTGCGTCTTTACCGGCGACGGCTACGTCTCGCGCGGCGCCCAGGAGATCTTTGAGCAGCTGCCACACCAGTGGATTCGTCCGCGCGACCTGCCCGCACTCGTGGCCTCGCGTGACTTTGACCCCAAGGTCGTCTATGGCTGCATTGTGCGCGAGGGCGACTACCTCGTGCACAAGGATGGCGCGAGCGCGTTTGACCGGCTCGACTACTTCAAGAACCCGCACCACTACACCTCAGTCTTCCACGAGCGGGTATGTACCGCGCACCTGTGTGTGTGTGTGTGTGTGTGTGTGTGTGTGTGTGTGTGTGTGTGTGTGTGTGTGTGTGTGTGTGTGTGTGTGTGTGTGTGTGTTTGCCGTCGTCGCGTGCTCAACGTGCCTGCCGCCGCCAGATCGCCCCGTACATGAGCGTGCTCGTCAACGGCATCTACTGGGAGTCGCAGTACCCGCGCCTGCTCACGCGGCAGCAGACGGCCGCACTCATGGCCGCGCCCGACGCGCGCTTCCTCGGCGTGGCCGACATCTCGTGCGACGTCGAGGGCTCGCTCGAGTTCATGAGCCGCGTTACGACGATCGACGACCCGTTCTACCTGTACGATGCGCGGCGCGACCGCATCGCCAAGAACGACGGCACGCTCAAGGGCGACGGCCTGCTCGTCATGTCGATTGACAACCTGCCGGCCGAGATGGCGCGCGAGTCGTCGCTCTTCTTCGGCTCGGCCCTGGTCAACTACGTGCGCGAGCTCGCCACCGCGCCCTCGCCCGACGCCTACAGCGCGATCCTGCGCGGTGCCATCATCGCCGAGAACGGCCGCCTCACCGCGCCGCACGCCCAGAGCGAGCGGCTGCAGACCTCGCTCGGCCGCCACGGGCACTACAAGGTCACGTCGCTCGCGCCGCGCCGCGTGCTCCTGCTAGGATCGGGCATGGTCGCGCAGCCGGTCGTCGACCATCTGTGCGCGCTACCGTACACGCACGTGACGGTCGGCAGCGTGGACGTGGAGCAGGCCGCGGCGCTCGTCGACGGCCACCGCGACGTCGCCCGCGCGGTCCCGGCAAGCGTGCCCGACGGCCCCGAGCTTGACAGGCTCGTGGCCGCGCACGACCTCGTCATCAGCCTCGTGCCCGCGCCCATGCACCCGCGTGTGGCCGAGCTCTGCATCCGCCACCGCAAGAACATGGTTACGGCGTCGTACATCTCGCCCGCGATGGCCGCGCTGCACGAGCGCGCGCTCGCCGCGGGCATCACCGTGCTCAACGAGATTGGTCTCGACCCGGGCATCGACCACCTCTCGGCCGTCAAAACGATCCACGAGGTGCACGCCCAGGGCGGACGCGTGCGCGGCTTCTGGTCGGTCTGCGGCGGCCTGCCCGCGCCCGAGGCCTCGGACAACGCCCTCGGCTACAAGTTCTCGTGGAGCCCGCGCGGCGTGCTCTCGGCCGGGCTGAACGAGTCGCAGTACCTCGTCGGCGGCCAGGCGCAGCGCACCGAGCGCGGCCAGCTCTTCCGCCACGCGCGTCCCACCACGCTCGGCTACGCCGGCCTCGCGCTCGAGTACCTGCCCAACCGCAACGCCCTGCCCTACCGCGACCTCTATGGCATCCCCGAGGCGCAGGACGTCTTCCGCGGCACGCTGCGCTACCGCGGCTTCTCGCACGCGATGGAGCTTCTGTCGCAGCTCGGCTACCTGGCCGAGACGCCCGTGCGCGGCGCGTCGTCGGCGTGGTCGTGGGCGCAGCTGTCGCGCGAGCTCGCAAAGGCCAAGGGGCTCGACGGCGTGGCGAGCATGAGCATCGACACGGCGCGGCGCCTGCTGCCGGCGCACGCGACGGCCGAGGACGCCGCGGCGGCGCTGGCGGCCGCGCGCTCGCTGGGCGTGCTGGACGAGGGCGTGCGCGTCGAGAGCGCGACGCCGATCGACGCCCTGTGCGCGCTGCTGCAGCGGCGGCTCGTGTTTGGGCCGGGCGAGCGCGACATGGTGATCATGCAACACCGGTTCGACATCGACTGGCCCGGCCGCGCGGGCGAGCGGCGCGTCGCGACCATGATCGAGTACGGCACGCCCGGCGGCTACACGGCCATGGCCAAGACGGTGGGGCTGCCGACGGCGATCGCGGCCGACCTCGTGCTCAACGGCGCGGCGGCGCGGCGCGGCGTCATCGCGCCGATGACCGCGGACCTGTACGAGCCGCTGCTGGAGCAGCTGGCCAAGGGCGCGGGCATTGTCTTCAGGGAGGAGTTTGTCTCTGTCTGAGTGCGCCCCGCCGGCGCAGCCGAATCTGCGCGCCACAGTGCCCGCTTCATGCGCATGACATGCACAAAGCAGCTCACGTCTGTGGACTAAATGCTTAGTCAGACTCGTAAAAGTCGTCGTCGTCCTCGTTCGCGTCGGCCTCCTCGAGCTGCTCAAAGTCGACCTTGTACCGCAGCAGGCCGCCGATGCCGCCAAAGCCCTTGACAAACTGCGCGCCCTCCTGCGACCGGTTCGTGACAAACTCGAGAGTGGCACCTGTCGCACAGCACGCGGTTTGAGAACGGCACGTGCCCACAAGAGAAGCCCACGAGCGCACCAAAGTTCTTGTAGTTCTCCGCGAGCCACTCCATCAGTAGCTGCTTGTCGACGACTTCGGTCTCGCCGCCATCCTCGCCCGCCTTGAACTGGTTCTGCGTCGCCTCCTGCTCCTTCGTCAGCAGCACGACCTTCTCCTCGCCCGTGGTGTTGTTCTTGACGACGTAGCGCATCACGTCCAGGTTCTCCCACACGATCAGCGTCTCAACCGCGCCCATGTCGAGCGCCTTGAACGTGTCGGCCACGCCGAAGCAGTAGCGGCCCGTGTCCTGCGAGATCTGGTCAAAGTACGTCTGGATGAGCTTCTTCTCCTGGATGAACTTGACGTCGGTCAGCGCGTCCTGGCTGAGCTCGATCGCCTGTAGCCCGCCCCGTGTGTCAGGCATGACGTACTAGCCCCGCGGCAGCAGCGCGCACCTGGTTGAACCCGTTCTCGCCGCCGTAGCTCACGTCGATCACCTTGATAATCTTCTCCTGCAGGCGCGGGTCAAACATGTCGCTCTGGCCGAGCTCTGTCTTGAAGTCGGCTGAGCCGGCGAGAATGAGGCCCGAGATGTTTGGCTGTGTGGCGTCGAAGCGTGTGAGCACGCGCTGCTGTGCAACACACATGCACGCGCATACGGCACCCTGTCGTTCGTAATGAAGAACTGCGTCGCGAGCTCGGCCACCTTGCGCACGTAGTTGTGCCGCTTCTCCGTGCGCAGACGCGCGAAACGCAGCGCCGACTGACCGCCGCGGCCTGGGCACCGCGCCGCACGCGGTTAGCACACGACCGCCGGCAACCCGCGCAGCGCACCGTGCTTCTTGGGCAGGTCGACGGCAAACTTGTGGAGCACCTCGCGCGTGTTGCCCGAGAGCGTGCCTGGTGCCGAGGGTGCGCGTGTTTCAGCAGCCCCTCGTTCAGGTGGCGGGTGCGTGCGCACCAAACAGCGAGCCGTTGCCGTCCATGACGATGAAGCCAAACTTGCTGTCGGACGCCATCAACTCCTGCAGGGCCTCGGTGTGAAATTTGTTGTCGCAGTTGTGCACAACGACGCCGTTGGCCGTGAACGAGTGCGCCGCCTCGACGCTCATGTCAAACACCTCGCGCTCGCCCGCCGCGCGCACGTCGCACACGCCCAGCAGCAGCGGCGGCAGCTCTGACCCGCACGGCAGCCCCGCGGTGAACAGGCTCAGCGCACCGATCTCGCGCAGCACGCGCTCGAATGGCGCAAACGGCCCCGGTGGCAGCAGCACGCCGTGCCGCTCGCGCATTGCCAGCCGTGCCTTCTTGGCCGCGACGGCCCGCGACTCGCCCGCAGCGCGCGCCTCGGCCACCAGCGCGGCAAACGCCTCGCGCTGCGCCGCGTGCTGCTCGTGCAGACGGCGGTACACGGCCGCGGCCGAGTTGAGTGCCTGCTTGCGCACGCTGTGACGGTAGCCGACGCTCGTGTCGAACGCGAGCGACCCGAGCGCGCTCGGCAGGCACACGGCCGCGTCCTCGCGCACCGAGGCGCCCCGCACACCCAGACGCTCGAGCATCTGGCACAGCAGCGCCGCGCCGCGCACACCGCGAGCCGGCTGCACAAAGACGACCTCGTGCTCGAGCCGTCCGCCGTCGCCCAGGCGCGGCGCGAGCCCGCAGCCGCCCATGACGCCGCCGATGAACTCGCGCAGAACGTTGAGCGGCGTCTGCTCGTCGAGCGCCCAGGCGGGCCACGCCGGCCGTGCGGCAGCCCCAGACGCGACGCACATCGCCTGCAATGCGGGCGGCAGGGCGACCTCGTAGACGCCCGCGGCGGCGCCGGCCCGCACGACCCCGCTCGTCCCGCACGCGAGCGCCATGTCGTCCTGCACGCTCACGACGTCGAGCTCGTGGTCTACGCGCAGCGCCGGGAAGGCGTCGCCGGCCGCGACGAGGCCGCAGACGCGCGCAAAGGCTTGGAGGCGCGCGCGGTCGCGGGCGGGGATGCCGGCAATGGCCCACGTGCTGTCGTCAGCGTCGGTGTCGTCATCGACGAGCGGCGCGTCGAGGCCGCACACGGCGAGGTCGGTCTGAAGCAGGTCCGCGGCCTCGACCCAGACGGGGGCGCCGGCGCGGCGGACGAGCACGCGGTGGTCGGGCGTGCAGGTAAGCGTGCGGCCGTCGCGCAGGGTGACGGTGACGCAGGCGCGCGTGCCCTTGTGCTGGAAGGCCGTGATGGGCGCGACGGTGAGGGCGCGGCGGTCGGGCGATGCGGCGAGGACGCGCTCCGGGTGCGCGCGGGCGACGACGTCGTGCAGACGCCGGCCGGCGCCGCTGGCGGTGGCGACGACGGCGTCGCCGGCGACGCAGAGGTAGAGCGAGGTGTTGATGGGCTTGAACGGCTCAAAGTCGATGTTAACCTTCTTCTCCTTGCCCTCGTCCGTGACGATCGTGCCGCAGTAGACGATGAGGCCGTTGTTGGGCACTGCGCGCGCGCGAGATGAGGCGTGGTGAGCGGGCGGCGGCATGACGCCGTCGGCGAGCGGCGGACGGCACCCTTGTTGTAGAGCTTGAGGCGCTGCTGCGTTGACGTGATCGCGGCCAGAACCGAGAGGCGGTTGACGCGCGACTTGATGTTTGACGCCGTGCCGTACTCGTCCGCGAGCATCTTGGACACGCGCGATATCTGGTCCTTGGGCGGGATGATGAGCGAGATCATGCTCGTGCCATTGCTGCGGTGCGCGGCAGTAGTCAGTGCTGCGCGTGCGAGGGCGGTGATCGTGGCGCGGCGCACCCGCGCGCGGCCTCGAGCGACTTGATCAGCTTCTTGACCTTCCACACCTCGATGTTCTTGTCGGCCTCGCTGAGCTCGCTCATGGCTGCGGCTTGCTGCTGCGGCGGCGCGAGGCGACGGCGAGGGAGGGAGGGCGAAAAGTGAGCGCGGGAGGCAGGCGCAAGGGGGGGCAGGCGCAAGGGGACAGGCGGCGCACGTCAGGTTGCGCGCGCGCACTGCGGCCACGTGGCGGAGACCTTCCAGACGCTTCTGTTGCGTACTTGTCTGGCCACGCACCTGTACACAGCCGCGGGATCGCAAAGCCCGATGGCCTCGCCGACCGCCGCGGCCGCGGCTGCGCTCGGGAACGAGGACCTGTACGCGGTGCTGGGCGTGGCGCGCACGGCCGAGCCTGAGGAGATCCGGCGCGCGTTTCGCCAGCAGGCGCTCAAGTACCACCCGGACAAGAACCCTGGCAAGCCCGAGAGTGCGAATGCGGCGGCGGCGGATGTGCGCGCGTCAGACTCACGCGGATCGCCCTGCGCGCCAGTCCTGCCCATCTACGAGAAGATTACCAAGGCAAACGAGGTGCTGAGCGACCCGGCCGCGCGCGCCGCGTATGACAACGTGCTCCTGGCCAAGCACAAGAAGGCCGAGCGCACGCAGAAGCTCGACAGCAAGCGGCGCAAGCTGGCCGAGGGCGCGTGTCTTGCTGCCGATTGCGATCGCGCACGGCTGACACGCTGGCGTCCGCGCAGAGCTGCAGGAGCGCGAGCGCCAGGCTGCGCAGAAGCGCCAGGACGAGCTCGAGGCGCACCAGGAGCTCGAGCGCCAGCTGTACCGGCTGCGGCAGGAGGGTGCGCGCCGCTGCGCTGCGTGCGAGTGCATCTCACCGGCCCCACCTCTCGCGTCGCGTGTGCTCAGGGCGTCGGCAGGCGCAGGAGCAGGAGGTGCGCGACGCGATGCGCGAGGCCGAGCCCGCGGCCACGGCAGGCGACGCGCCTGCGTCTGCACCCGCGCCCGTCGACGTCACGGCCAACGACATGGACCGCACGCTGCGGGCCAAGTGGCCGCCCAAGTTCCGCCAGCTGGACGGTGTGCTGACGCGCTCACTTGCCTGATCGGGCGCCAGTGGCTGAGGCGCCGCGCTGTGCGCAGCAAAGCAACTGCGCGACATCTTTGGCAAGCTTGGCGAGGTCGAGGACGTGGTCTCGCGCAAGCCGGGCTCGGCGCTGGTCGTGTTCAAGTCGATCGTGCACGCGGTGCGCATGGGGCGTGTGCGCGCAGATGGAGGCGGCCTGACGAGCACGCAGCACGCCGCCATGTCTGCCGCCGCCAACGGAACCACGCCGCACACGGAGCTGCTGGACGGGATTGCGCTGACGTGGGCCGGGGGCGCCGAGCCGCCGGTGATTAGCACGTTTGTGAGCAAGCAGCCCGAGCCGGCCAAGGTCAACGTGGCGGCGTCGGGTCTGAGCTGGCACGACTACGAGAACATCACATTCATGCGCCTGCAGCAGGCGGCGGAGCGGCGGCGCGCGGCGGCGGCTGGCGCCGGGCCAGGGTCACCGGCCGGGTCCGGCGGGACAGCCTCGCCCGCGGCAACGGGCAGTCTGCGCGACTATGAGAACCTGACGATGCGCACGATGCGCCAGGAGGCGGAGCGGCAGCGCCTGCGCGACGAGCTCGCGCGCGAGGACGCCGAGGGCGCGCCTGGGTCAGCGGCCGAGCTGTGACGAAAAAAGAAAAAAAAAAAAAGAATCGCGCAAGACCAAAGAGGAAAACAAGGAAAGAATGTGATGTATGAAAAAGGACAGGGCCGCCGGACGAGCTGGGCTCACCAGCCCATGGTGAAGTCCGTGTTCATGCTGACCTGCAGGTTGCGCACGCTGAAGCCATACGACTCGGCCGTGGCGGTGTAGCTGACGCCGTTGATGGTGACCTGGGTCGGGCGGGCGCTCGTGCCGGCGATCTGCGGCGGCGGACGCCCGTGAGCACTGCTGGCCGGCAAGCGACAAGCGAGGACGGCACGCGCCTTGATGGTCGTGACGGGGGCGCGTGCCGAGAAGCCGTACGAGCCGGTCGTCTTGAGCTGGTTGGCCGTGGCCGCGTACGAGATGCGCGAGGTGCTGCTCACAGGCGTGTCGAGCGACTCGCTGCGATGCGCGCGCAGCACACGAAGGCGCGGTCAGCAACCTGCTTGGGTGTGCGCACACGCAGGCCGTACGCCACCCATCGTCGAGGTAGACAAAGCCCGCGGCGCGGTTGGTGGCACTGTCGAGTGCGACGACAATCTCGTATGGGCTCGCGAGCGTCTCGGTGAGGGAGTAGGCCGGGGTCTGGAGGACGAGGACGGCGCCGCCGCGGATGTGCACGGGGATAAAGTCGAGCGGGGCGCTGAGATCACGGTACTCGCCCACGGAGAGGACGGCCGTGCGCTGGAGCGTGTACCAGTCGTACCAGGTGCCCGCGGGGAAGTAGCCGCGGACGCTCGTGGCGCCCTGGTTGAGCACGGGCGTGATGAGGAGGTGCGAGCCGACGTAGAACTGGCGGTCGATGTTGTACGTCGTCGTGTCGGCTGGGTGCTCGAAGAAGAGCGGGCGGACGACGGCTGCGCCGTTGACGGACGACTCGTAGAACAGGGTGTACCAGTAGTTGATCAGGGCGTAGCGGATGGCGAGCGTCGTGCGGGCGTTCTTGGCGACGCTGTCCCAGAGGTAGTACTCTTGCGACGAGGCCGAGATCGTGTTGTGGTTGCTGCGGACGAGCGAGGCGGCAGTCATCACGTGCGAGAGCGTGGGCAGCGTGCGCGTGCGCCGCACCGCGAAAAGGGGTAGAACGAGCCGAGCTGCGCCCAGCGCGCGCAGAGCTCCTCGGTCGTGTCGTAGATAAAGCCGCAGATATCGGCGCCCGTGAACGGCACGCCAAACAGCCTGTGCGGGCTCGTTCAGGCGTGTGCACCCAAGCAAGCCGGCCAGAGGGGCGGGGAGACCACGCACTGGAACTGGAGCATGCCCGGGATGGTGTAGTACAGGTGCTCCCAGGTCGAGAAGTTGTCGCCGGTCCAGTGGCCTGCGTGCACGAGGCGTGAGGTGTGAGCGGCGCGCGACAGTGCATGTGCCGCACACCACCAACCCACACCACACAGCCAGCGCCACCAGCCCACAAGCAAGCGACGAACAGCATACGCACCACCGTAGCGGCCCGAGCCGGGGAAGGTCGAGCGGCTGAGCACAAACGGCCGGCGGCCGATGACCTTGGCGATCGCGTTGAACGTCTGGATGGTCTCGGTTACGCCGTAGAGGTTGTGCACGTTGTACTCGAGCTCGCCGTTGTAGTGGTACGCGTCCATCGCGGTCGTCTTGACGTCGAGGTCGCGGCGGCTGTTGGCGTTGTTGATGCGGTAGGGCGGGTTGTTGGGGTCAAACATGCCGTCAAAGGCCTTGGAGCGGGCGCTGCCGCGCTGCTCGCGCGCGCTGCTGGCGCCACCGTTCTTGAGTGTGCGGCGCTCGGGCGCGGCCATGATCGGATAGTTGCACGTCTCGATCTTGTTGCCCTGGCAGAAGTTGGCGGCCTCGTTCATGTCGATCCACAGGCCGTCGACCTCGACCAGGTCGCGGAAGTCGGCGAGCGAGTCGGTCCAGTACGCCTCGGTCTCGGGGTTGAGGAAGTCGGGGAAGACGGTGTAGTAGGGCCAGACCATGCCGACCATGGGCTGGCGGGTGGTGCCGTCGCGGATGAAGACCCCGCGCTTGATGCCGTCGTCGTAGTACTTGTAGCCGGTCTCGTTCTTAATGGCCGGGTCGACGATGAGCACGTTGCGCTGCTTGTTGGCGTGCAGCTCGTCGATGAACGCGGCGACCTCGGCCACGGGGTAGTTGACCGGGTCGAATGTCCAGTCGCGGAAGCCGTCCATGTAGTCGATGTCGATCCACATCGTCTCGAGCGGGATGTCGGCCTCGCGATAGCGGCGCACGACCTCGCGGACCTCGTCGATGTTCTTGTAGCCGTAGCGGCACTGGTGGAAGCCAAGGGCCCAGACCGGGACGAGGAACGGGCGGCCGATGAGGCTCGTGTACTGCGCCAGGACCTCGGCCGGCGACGGGCCCTCGAAAAAGTAAAAGTCGAAGACACCGCCGATGACCTGGTACGTGAGCGAGCCCGGGCGAAGGGTCACGTCCATCCCGTTCGAGTTCATGAGGAGCACGCCGTGGGCACGGCCCGAGGCGCGCATCTCGAGGTAGAACGGATGGGCGCCGTAGACGTTCTGGTTGACGGGCGTGGCCTCGTCGGCGGTCCACATGGTGTAGGCCAGGTTCTCCGACAGGCGCAGGGGCCGCACGCGCTCGCCCAAGCCGTAGATGTTGGCGCCGGAGGGCAGCTGCGTCGACAGCTCGAGGTACTGGTCCTCGAAGATCAGGTTGCTGAAGGCCGGGTTGGCGGCCGAGGCCGACGTGTTGAACAGGACCTCGCCCGTGCTCTTGCGCGTGACGGCGAAGCCGAATGGACTGGCGACGTAGCTGAAGGTGTAGTCGGTCTCGCGCGCGGCCTCGTCCAGGCGCGGGCGCGGGAAAACGACCTCGGGCACCTCGTAGCGCGCGTTATTGGCGTCGGTGATGCGCACGTGCAGGCGGTCGGCCGTCTCAAACTCGACGCGGACCTGGACGAGGGCGATGTCGGGCCCGTACACGGCGCAGCCCGCGCCCTGCAGTGCCAGGGTCAGGTCGAAGCCGAGCGTTGTCTGCCGCGTGCCCGTGACGGCGTAGGTGCCGCACGCGCTCGCGCCCTTGTAGAAGCACCACGGGTAGTTGTTGACCGGGTCGGAGATGGGCGACCAGCAGCAGCCCTTGGCCTCGCACTGGCCCTGCGTGATGCCGACGTAGCCGCAGTCGACGCGCTGCGCGCCCGCGACGGAGCACGTCTGTGCGCGCGTCGTGGCCGGGCCGACGGCGACGAGCAGCAGCGCGAGCGCGACGAGCAGCAGCGGCGGCTGCGCCATCGCGCGTGAGGTAGTGCTGTGACGCGGGGAAAGTGTGGGCCACGTGGATCATCGATGGCGCGTCACGTGGCAGCGGCAGCGCCGATTGCGAGCAAGAGCGGCGAGACGAGCGGCAAGACGAGCGGCGAGACGAGCGGGGGCACAATCGTGCGCGCATGGACGAGACAGAAAGAAAAAGAGAAAAAAAAAAAAATGCGGCACATCCCATTCGGCCACGTCACCAAGGTTTATGATACTGATGACGACGAGATTCGAACTCGTGCCCTTTCGGATCCGTAGATTCAGTTTCCTGAAACGGACGCCTTAGACCGCTGGGTCTGGGAAGGCTCACACACTTCTCGGAGGCCTGGTAAAGGCTCATGATTGCAGTTGAGTGGTGCACAGTGCGGGCGAGCGTGGCGACTGAGAGTACAAGGCTCAGCACCACACACACACACACACACACACACACACACACACACACACACACACACACACACCACTGATTACGCACGCGTCGCGGTAAACCACGAGTGCATCGGCCAGCGCGTGTCACCCGCCTGCACCGCAAACGTCGGCCGCGGCTCGGACCAGGTCACGCCCACAAGCCCGGCCTCGCCCAGCACGGCCTCGTACGTGGCTGCCGTCCAGTAGTAGTTGTCAAACTCGACGTACTTGGCCGGCGTGCCCAGGCGGATCTGGATCGCATCGCCCTCGCGCACGTCCTCGCGCACCACGCGCGCCATGCGGAACTCACCCAGGTCGCCGTGCGCGGTCGCGATCGTGAACGGGTTGGCCACGACCGCCACGAGCCGCCCGCCAGGACGCAGCAGCGCCGCGGCCTCACGCGCCATCGTCGCCAGCTGCTCGCGCGTCTGGCTGTAGACGAAGCAGAAGATGTACGTAGCCAGGTCAAACTCGCCCGTGTGCGGCAGGCCGATGTGCGCGACCTCGAGCGCGTTGCCGACTGCGCGGGCGCGAGAGAAGCGTGGGAACGTGTGATGTTTGTGAGGGGCACATGTCGGCTGCGCCGCACCGAAGCACGCACCATGGTACGAGATCCCAAGCGGCGCCACGGTCTCCTCCTGCTGCGCCCGCGCGATCATCTCCCCGCTCAGGTCCACGCCCACGACGGCCGCCGCGCCCATCCGGCGCAGCTCGCGCGAGAGCGGGCCCGAGCCGCACGCGACGTCGACGATCTTGAGCCCCGTGACGCCACCCGGGCCAAGCAGCGCCGTGACGGTCGGCAGCGTGAGCTGCTCGTGCAGGTACTGCGACACGCTGCTGTACGCGTCCGCGATGTGGTCATACAGAGGCGACTCGGGTGCACCGTCTGCGGCCATGTGTCGCACGGTTTGCCGGGAGACAGGCAAAAGACATGGCCGACGTAGACGACGCGGCCGACGCGCCGTCGCAGCCCGTCGCGGCAGCCGCGCCCGCGCCCGTGACCGACGAGGACCGTGCGCGCGCTGAGGAGGCCAAGAACACGGCCAACAAGCAGTTCCAGGAGGGCCACTTTGCCAAGGCGATCGACATGTACGACCGCGCGATCGAGCTCAACCCGACCGTCGCGGCGTACTTTGCCAACCGCGCGTTCGCGCACACGCGCGTGGAGAACTACGGCTACGCCGTGGCCGACGCCAACCGCGCACTCGAGCTGGACCGGACGTACGTCAAGGTGCGGCCCGAGGCGCCGTGTGCCGCCCACGTTCATGCCCTAAAGTCGCTGCCACAAAGGCCTACTACCGCCGCGCCACCGCGCACATGGGCCTGCTCAAGTTCAAGGACGCTCTGCGCGACCTCCGCGCCGTCGTCAAGGTCGCGCCCAGCGACCCGGATGCGAAGAAGAAGCTGGCCGAGGTTGAGAAGATCGTGCGACGGATCGAGTTTGAGAAGGCAACGCCGATGCGCCCGACCGCGGTCGCCGCACGTGGCCGCTGCTGACCGCAAGCCGCGCGCGCCCCGCAGGCGATCGACAGCGAGCAGGACGTTGTGCCGCCGTCCAAGACGATCGACCTGGACGCGATCGGTGCGCGGGCCCTGTGCGCGCGCGGCCGCTCACCCCAGCGGCGACGGCAGCGGTCGAGGACTCGTACGACGGGCCGCGTATGGACGGCGAGATCACGGCCGAGTTTGTCGACGCCGTGCTCGCCCGCATGAAGCAGCAGAAGACGATCCACCGCAAGTACCTGTTCAAGGTGCGCGGTGTGGGCCTCACCTGCGCGCGCTGACCGCACGCTCGCCGCAGATGCTGCTCAAAGCAAAGGAGATCCTGGCCGCGCTGCCGTCGCTCGTCGACGTGCCGCTCGAGGCGGGCACGCAGGTGCGCGGCCGCACCGAGCGCGCCGGCGCGCTACACACTGAGCACGCGCGCGGGGCAGATCACTGTCTGCGGCGACACGCACGGGCAGTTTTACGACCTACTCAACATCTTTGAGCTCAACGGCAAGCCCTCGCCGTCGAACCCTTACGCGCGCTGCCCGCAGCGCATGATGGGTGAACGTCGACCTGATGCGAGCGCGCGCAGCTGTTCAACGGCGACTTTGTCGACCGCGGCTCTTTCTCGGTCGAGGTGATCACGACCATGATCGCGTACAAGGTCCTCTACCCCGACCACTTCCACATCATGCGGTGCGCGCCCCTCTCGTGCGCGCGCGTGTGTGGAGCCGCTGCTCACGCCGTCCGCCACCCCGCGGCAGCGGCAATCATGAGACGAGCGACATGAACCGCGTCTACGGCTTCGAGGGTGAGGTCAAGGCCAAGTACTCGGAGCTGGCATTCCGCCTATTTGAGGAAGTGTTCAATGCGATCCCGCTGGCGGCGTGCGTCGGGTCGAAAGTGCTGGTGTGGACCCGACAGGCTGGCGTGCGCATGCTGAGCGCCGGCCGTGTGCCGCAGGTCGTGCACGGCGGCCTCTTTAGCCGCGACGACGTCAAGCTGCAGGAGCTGCGCCAGATCAACCGCTTCCAGCAGCCGCCAAGTGAAGGTGCCTGCGCGCGCGGGCAGCAGTACGTGCGGCGTCGTGACCGCTACGCCGCGTCGCAGGCCTCATGGTCGAGATGCTCTGGTCAGACCCGCAGCCGATGGTGCGGCGCGTGACCGCTGTGTCGCGCGCCTGCTAACCTCGCACGCAGCCCGGCCGCTCGCCGAGCAAGCGCGGCGTCGGCATCCAGTTTGGGCCCGACGTCACAACCAAGTTCCTCGAGCTGAACGACCTCGGTGCGTGGCGCACACACCATCTGCGTCTGGTAATGTGCCGTGCAGACTTCATCATCCGCAGCCACGAGGTCAAGGACGAAGGCTACGTGGTTGAGCACAGCGGCAAGTGCATCACGGTTTTCTCGGCGCCCAACTACTGGTGCGCGGTGCCTGCCTCCTCGTGCGCGCCGCGCGGCATTGACACACAAGCACGCGTGCGCGCACACAGCGACCAGGTCGGCAACAAGGGCGCCTTTGTCAAGCTCTTCCGCGACACAAAGGACGGGCCCGTGCGCCGCGATATCACCTCGTTCACGCACGTGCCCCACCCGAACGTACGCCCGATGGCCTACGCGGGCGCGTTTGGGCAGTACATGGGCATGTGAGAAAGGCGATCTTCTTGGTTTGTACAGTGGCACAGAGCGCGGGCGGTGGGGCCTGGCTACGGCGCCTTGGCATAGTCGGGCGACTCGCACGCGGCGTACTCCTGGATCAGCTCCTCGACCACGGCGCTGCGACGGCGGCGTCAGGCAGGCGCGCAGCCAGCTGCAGGCGCGGCGCACCGTGAGTCATCAAACTCCTCCATCTGGAACGACTCGTTCTTCTTGAACAGATGCAGGAACATGCCGCGCTTGCGCATGACGTCGTACGCGTCGCACGTCTTGCGGATGCGCTGCGGCGTACACCGTCGCGGTGGTGAGCGGCCGCGGCGGCCGTGGCGGCCGTGAAGCGAGGTGCGCACCATCCCAAACGCCGTGTGGTTGGCCAGCATCAGCCCGCTGATGCGCGTCGGGTCGGATGCGTACGGGCTGTTGCGCGACAGCACGACCTGCGGCGCGTCGGGGGTGCTGAGCGCGCTGCGGCTCGTCTAGCACCGTGAGACGGCACCTGGATCGACGCGGGGCCCCATGGGATGAAGTTGGCCAGCTTGCGGTCGCGGATCCGCTGCAGGCTCTTGTGCACCTGTGTGCGTGCGCACACGCTCAGCCCGGTCGCGACGAGAGCGGGTGCGGGCACCTGCGTCGGGTCGGTCTCGCCCTGGATTATGTTGAGCACGGAGATGTACCGCCCGTGCCGCCCCGTGGGCGCGTTGACCTGGCCCGCGGCACATCAGCCTTGCACGGCAGGGCCTGCAACACACCATCAGGTTGGCCGGGTTGAGCAGGCGCCGCATCACGTCGAGCACAGTCGTCTTGCGCACACTCTTGGCCTGCGTTGCCCACGCGCGCACTGAGCCGCCGCCCAGCTCGTGCGCGGCGCGCACCTCCTCGACCATGTCGGACGAGAACGGCGTGTACGCGGGCATGAGAAAGTGCAGGCGCGGCGTCGGGATGAGCGGCGCGAGCAGCCCGACCTGCCCGCCCGAGGCGCGATGCCTCTTCAGCGACGCAAGCGGCAGCAATGCGACGGGGTGCGGCGCACGAGGTCATTGTTCATGTAGCTCGGGTAGCGCAGCGTCGACGTCGAGGCGGCCATGACCGTCGAGACCTGCGAGTAACCACGTGAGCGATGCACGCCACGCGAAGCGGCTGCGCAGCGCACCATCTGATTTGTCTGGGCGAGCGTGGGCTGGGCCATGTTGAGCTGCGAGATGGACACGGCGTCGAGGGCCATATTGTCGAGCACCATCTGCGCGCTGCGTCAAGCGAAGCGCATACACCGACGTGCACCACGCACGCACCACGCAGTCCGTGTTGAGGATGAGCCGCTTGAGCGTGAGGATGGCGTTGTACGGCTGCACGACGGTGTCGCTCTGGTTCTGCGACTCGTTCGGGAAGACCGAGTACGTCTGGATCTGCGCGAGGGCGTTGGCCACCACGTGCAAGTGCGGCCGTCTGTCGTCCGCTGCAGCACGCACGAGCTTCTTCGGGTAGCGGTCGTTGAGCTTCTCGAGCAGATGCGAGCCGAGGCCCGAGCCCGTGCCGCCGGCGATCGAGTGGCACAGCGTGAAGCCCTGGCGGCCGCGCCGTCGCGCTGGAGCGATCGCGCGAGGCTTCGGCCCCCCCTTCACGCACCTCGAGGCTGTCGCTGCCGTCGGCCTCGCGGTCGATGATCTCGAGGATGGCCTCGTCCATCTTGCCGTAGCCCTCGGCCCAGTTGTTGCCCGCGCCGCCGCCCTCCTTGCCGATGAACACGTTCTCTGGGTTGTACAGGCGCGCGTACGGCCCCGACATGATCTGGTTGATCACCTGCGGGCCGCGACGGTGAGGCGGCGCGGGCTCGGCGTCGTCGTGCGCACGCGCGGCTCGAGGTCAACCAGGACGGCGCGCGGGATGTACTGCCCGTCGTCGGCCTGCATGCGCACCACGCTCAGCATGGGCACACGCGCCTGTGCGCACACGCCGTGCCTGGTAGAAGAACACGTCCTTGCGGTCCTGGCCGTCGTGCGCGCCCGGCTTGAGCTTGCCGTTGCTGTCGAGGCCGTGCTCGGCGCACAGGTGCTTCCAGAACTCGCTGCCGACTGCCGTGCGCCGCGCCGCGTCAGCCCTCACTGTGCGAGTGTTGTGGGCCGCCGCACCCTGGTTGCCGCACTGGCCCGCCTGCACCGTGATGATCTCGCGCGGCATTGCCACAGGTCGCGTTGAGGTACAAAAAGTGACACGGGTTTCACACACGACCAGGGCGACGACGCGACAGCAGCGCGGTGGCGACGGCGCCCGCGGCCGCGCCGGCGACTGCCGCGGCCAGCACGGCGGGCACGATCTGTGGCAGCGGGTGGGGGTGGGGTGGCTGTCGCTGCGGCGGCGCGTGGACGAGCGCCTCGAGCTTGCGCGCAAGCGCAGTTGCGGCGTCGAGCTGCTGCACGATGCGAGCAAGCTGCGCACAGTGCCGTCAGGCCCGATCGGCTCTCCTGGCGCACGGCAAGCGCACCGCAGCATCGTCCTGCGCACGCGACACAGCCGGTGCAGTAGCCGGTGCGGCAGCCGATGCAATAGCCGGTGCGGCAGCCGATGCAACGACGAAGCTTGGCACGGGCTCCTGCACCGTGCACGTCAGCCCGTCGCGCAGGCGCGCACGCAAGCGCGCACAAGACCTCAAAGTCATCCGGCTCGCCGGCGCCGATGTACGCTTGAATGACGCGCAGGTCGTGTGTAGTCTTGGGCCGCACGGTCATGTGCATGTGGACCGGGAAGAGTGTGAGGTCTGCGCGCGCCGTCAGAGCAATGCGCACGAGCAGTCTCACACACCGATGTTGACGCGCGGCGTAAACATGTCCGAGTGCTGGAAGTGGAAGTGCTGCACCAGCTGCGGCCGTGCGCGTCCAGCCAGTTCGCGCCGGTGCAAGCGACGCGCACCGAGCACATGAGCACGCGGAACTCGGTCTGCGCGAGCCGCAGCCCGATGCAGTTGCGAGGCCCTGGCAAGGCGCGCGTGCATCGAGTCACACGCGCAACATCACCAGCATCCCCCTCCCGCACCGGCCGAGAACGGAAAGTACGCGTTCATGTTGATGTGCAGGCCCTCCTCGCCCAGCCAGCGCTCGGGCCTGAGCCGTGCACCGTAAGCCTGAAGCCGATGCGCACACACACGCACACGCCGCACCGGAAGGCCAGCGGGTTGGTGTAGTACTGCGGGTCCGTATGCATGATCGTCGGGATGAAGAGTATCTGCGTCTCGATCGACGCGCCGAGTGACGCGTCAAACACCGCAGGATATTGCGCGGCGCGCACCTCGCAGCCCTTCGGTACCGTCAGCCTGACCGATTCCAGGTGCACGTCCTCTGTCGCCACGCGCCCGAAGCCTGCGCACGGCACGGTCGTGAGACGCATGTGCGCGGCGCCAACGCGGCACCAACGCGCACGGTGCACCTGCGCTCGGGTACAGGCGCAGGATCTCCTTGAGGAACGCGTTGAGATACGGCATGCGCGAGTCGATGTCGTCAAACGTTGGCCCCTCGCGCCCGTCGAGCACGCGGACAACTGCGGTCACGCGTGAGACGGGCGGGCTGCGCGCAAGGCAGGCGGGCACACCTTCCGCATACAGCTTGCGTTCAATCTCCGGATGCGTCGCGAGGATGTACGTGCCCCAAGTGAGGGCAGACGCGGTGCTGCGAGCGTGTCAGCCGGCAGCACACAGACGGCACAGCCGCCGGGCGTACGTGTCGTGGCCCGCAAACAGGAACGCTGCACGGTTGCAGGTAAGCATGCGCGGGCGCGTGCACGCGCATGCGTAAGACGCACTCTGCATGTTCTCGAGGACCTGATCGTCCGTCAGCAGCGCCTGGCCGCTCTCGTCGCGCTTGAGCAGCTGCGACAGCACGTCGTTCTTCTCCCACTCGGTGACCTGGCCCTGCTCATGCGCGGGGGAGGCGCGATCAGACCGGCTCATGTGCACATCTGCCGCGTCCAGCGCACCGTCTTGATCTTCAAGTGCCGCTGCGCGATCACGTCCTGGATCACCGCACGCAGCTGCTTGATCTACGCACACACACATGCGCGCGCGCGCGCGCGCAATTGTCACAACGAGCCGTGCTCCAACCCTCCAGGGGGAGGAGGGGCACCTTCACGTGGAACTGCCGCGTGCTCTCGACTGGCAGGTACTGCCACACAAAGCGCGAGAGCATGCTGTCGGTGCGGCGCGCGAGCTCGTGCAGGACCACCCGGAAGATCTCGTACCTGGCCAGCAGGTGAACCTAGGCCGCACTGCCTCAGCGTGGCCACGCACATTGTCGCGTCCTTGTTCGACGCGGCGCCGAGGCCCTGGAAGTCGTAGCCAAACGCGATAAGGCCGATGGCGTCGGCCTGGCACGCGCAGCATGAGCCACGCGCTGCTCGTCGCAGACCCACGGACGCACCGTAAAGCGCAGCATGAGTGCGTACATGTCGAACGGCTCCTTCGGGTCGTGCGTCCGCAGCAGGTCGCGCTGCGCGGGAGCGGTCGAATGAGCGAGGCGCGTACACCACGCACAGACAGTGCCGCACGAGTTTATCCGACAGCCGCTGCACGGTCGGGACGGCCTGATCGCGCAGAAAGGCGTAGCGGAAGCCTGCGCGGTGCCTGCGTCAAGCGGTGCACACACGCGAATGGCTGCAGACGCGTGCGTGCCTGGCTCGGCGACCTTGCGCTGGTGCTTCCAGTTGTCCTCCTCGGCGCTGAGGATACCGTCTGGCAGCGCACACGCCTCTCAGACGATGCGGCGCGGCAGCAGACGGCGCGTACCGCCGATCAGCGGCCGCGAGATACGGTACGCCCGGCTCTTGTACATGCGCCGGTAGTTGCGCTGCGACAGGATCTCCTGCACGACCTCGGCCTTGCACGGGATCAGGATCGGGTTGGCCCACGGCACCCACCTGCGGGTGGCGCCGTGAGTGGCCGCACGCGTGCCTGCTTGCACAACGCACGGCGCAAACAGGTCGAGTGCGACGACGGGCTGGTTGGGCGCGTGTGCGGCGGCGACGAGCGCCGCGAGAAAGTCGGCGCGGCCGTGCTGAGGGTTGAGCTGCCGTGTGAGCAGCGGGATGTGCCCGAGCAGCCAGTGCGGCGGGCCGGGGCGCGCAAAGGGCTCGAGCGCGGCGACGAACTGCGATGGTCGCGTTGGTCGCGGTGGTCGTGTTAACAAACGGGTGCGAGCGGGGCGGGGCGGGGCGCGCGTGCCTTGCGACGGCGCAGCACGGCATCGAGCAGGACCGCAAGCACGTAGCATGCGCCGAGCAGCTGCGCACGCGTGTCAGACGGTGCCGCGGTGGCAGTGCGACGCACCAACGCAAGCGGCAGTGCGTGCGACGCGACCGTCGCAACCACACCCATCGCGTGGTCAGCGACTGGAAACGCAGGGGTAAGTGTGGATTGGTAAAGAAGCTTACTACGAGCTTGAGGGCGCTTGTGTGCGGACGAGGTGCAGCTGGGCTGCACGTGCCGTGCGCGGGCGCGTGAGCGGGGCCGACGCGCGGACGCACAATGTTAGCAAGGGAACGCACTCAGCCACATGAACTTGTGCTCCTCCGAGTCGACGATGAAGAACGTCGGCGGCGCCTCCTTGAGCTCCTGCACAATCGCGCACGTCTCGGTCACGGTCGTGTGGCATTGCTGTGCCGGGCGCGGGCGCGGGCGCGCGTAAGCGGTGTCAGGTCATGTCATGCGTTGCACGCGTGCTGGCCCGCACCTTGTGGCAGATGAGATGGCACACTACACACGAGGGCAGCGCTGTCAGCGGTCGCACGAGCGAAGAGCGCGCAGGCAAACGCACCCTGGCACGCAAAGCCTTCGTTCGGGCTCGTCGCGTGCACCTTGAGCGGCTGGAAGCACACGTGGCAGTCAACGGGCACGATGTACGAGGTCATGCGGAAGCGGTGACCGTTAAACTCGGCGGTCTGCCGCGTGGTACTTCAGCGTCGCGAGCCCGCGCCCATCGTCGCGCCACGCCACCTCGCGCTGCAGTCCCGGCACGCCTGTCGCGCTCACGGTCTCGTGGTCGAGCTCCGACTGCAGCGTGCTGATGCGAATGGCCACCTCGGCGAGCTGCCGTTTGGCCTCTGCGCACGCGGGGCCCGCGGTCAGCCATGCTTGCGAGAGGGTAAGCGCACGCACCCTCCGCCTGCTGCCCGCCGAGGCGCGAGATCATCTTCTCGAGGCCCTGCTTCTTCTGCGTCTCCTTCTCAATCTCCTTGCGGATGCTCGCGCGCAGCGCCTCCTGGTCGTCCGAACCCGAGCCGATCGACGTGCTCGACGTCGACTTGACGATGCCGCCGCCGGACGACGCCGGCACCGCCAGCGTCTCCGCGCCGCCGGCCTCCTCCACCTTCTTGGCCGTGGCGAGCTGCTTGTCGAGTGCCTCGAGGCTGCGCTCGATCTCAGCGATCTTCTTCGTGCAGCCTATCGACGCGCAGCCGTCAACAGACACGCGTCTGTGCGGCTTGCGTGCACGCACCTTCGACCTGCGCGCGCGCCTGGAGCATGGCCGGTGACGGGTTCTTGTTCGACTTTTCGGTCTTCTGCGAGGGGCAGCCATCGTCACGGTGGGCTGGGATACACGCTGCGCTCGCGGGCGCGCGCACCTCGAGCGCCTGCGCCATCCCGCGCGCGCCGCTGAGGATGCGCGTCTCGCGCTCCTTGTCGGCCTTGAGTGCCTTGATCTTGTCCTCGATCTGCTCGCGCGTCATGCGATCTTCAGCCTGTGCGTGCGCCGACTGCTCAGCCGCCTGGGCGCTCTTGCGTCGTGCGCAAAGCACCTTGGCCACGGATGGGCTCGGCGGCGCCGCGCTCTTGCTGCTGCTGCTGCTGCTGCTGCTGCTGCCGGCCTCGGCCGACGCCGTGAGCTGCGGCAGCATCGTGCCAGGGCCCGTGGTCAGCCCCTGCATGCCCGCAGTGAGTGCACGCGCAACACGCACGCGTGGCGTGCGGGAGCAGACGCACGTCGAGCACGATGACCATGAACGTGCACGCGAGCTCCTTCTCGGTGATGTTGCGGATCTGTGCCGCCGTCGGCACGCGCAGCATCAACTGTTGTTGCCTAATGCGCGACGTGCATCAAGGCTTGCGATGGCGCGCGGGAGCACGCACGCACCACAAGTTAAACGCGACCACCGCCAGCGTCAGGTTGGTGCTGTCGCTCTGCTTCTCAAACACGTACATCTGCCAACACGGGCCCGGTCAGCATGCGCCACCGTGCGGTGCGCGGCAGACGACGGACCGTGTGGTCCCGCACGGCCACAAACATCTTCTTGAAGCCGGCGCGGGCGTTCTTGGGCCGGCGCACCTTGAGCGTGCCCTCGAGCGGCCCTATAACGCGCGGCGTGAGCCTGTGTGTCGCGGCACGGTACCGTACCGTTCGGTTTGAGCGGCACCGACGGCTTGTGGCCGTGACCAAACAGCGCCTGCAGCTTCTCGACCGTGTCGGTACCGCCTGTGCGAAACGACCGTCGCATGAGCCGGCTAACCGCGCAGCGCGCACGACGACCGCACCCAGGAACGACTTGCGCTCGCGCACGGAGCCGCCAAAGACCGACAGCGACGACGGGCTCGCGTCCTTGCTGAGCGAGACCTCGGACGAGAAGCTGGGCGTGGGTGAGCGCGGGCGCTGCGAGCCGTGCTCCTGCGCCTGGCGCAGCTCGCTCTCGTTCTCCTCGAGCTGCTTCTCGAGCTTCTTGATGCGCGTCTGCACGGCCACTGCGGTAAGCGACTACGCGATGTGCGTGCACGGTGGGGGAGGCGCACACCTCGAGGTTCATGCGCAGCTGCTCCTCCGTGCGCAGCTTCTCCTGCATCGCGCGCTTCTCCGAACGCATCTTAATGAGGTCGGTCGAGGCGCGCCCGCCCACGGCCGTCTTCTTCTGCCCCTCAAACACGCCGCTCGTGGCGAGCTGCGGACGATCAACGCACGTCAGCCACGACAGCCAGTCCTCAGGCGCCGCACCTTCTCGACCGTCGCAGCAAGGCGCTGCTTGGTGTCGTCGAGGCTCTTTTTGGTCATGTCGAGCTCCTTGCGCAGCCCGGCCAGGTCGGCCTCGGCGTGCTCGCGTGCGGCATTGGCCTCCTGCAGTGCCTTCTCGAGCTGCACGAGGTCACGCTCCCAGTCCTCGCGCTCTTCAGCCAGGCGCGCACGCATGACCTCGGCCTGCCGACGCGGACGGAGGTGAGAAACGGACCCGGAGCTCCGCACGGGCCGACGTACGTCGCCCATGATCACGCCGCTCTGCTCTAGCGAGCGCTCGAGCAGCGCATTGAGCTCGCGCACGCGCACCGACTCGGCCTCGAGCGACCCCTGGTGCGCCTTGTGTTTAGCGTGCACGGCATGTCCGAGCTTGCGGGCACCTTGGTCGACTGCAGCTCCATCTTGGTATCCTGCAGGCTGCCCTCGCTGTCGGCGAGCTTGGCGCCGAGCTCCGCCACCTCCTTCTCAAGGTAGTCGGCGCGGTTCTTGGCGGTGGCGAGCCTGCGCGAGGTGCTCAGCACGTGGAGACCCGCACGCGACAAGAGCTGCACCGCTCGTCAAACTCGTCCTTGGCGCGCACGGCCGCGGTGGCCTTCTGCTGTAGCTCCATCACGCGCTGCTGCAGCTCGGCGCGCTCGCCCTCGAGCGACTGCACAAGCGCGGCCTTCTCGACGCGCAGGCGCTCCGAGTCCTGCCGACGGGTCAGCTGCGGCCCGCAGCGAAGACGAGCGATGCAGGCACACCCGCAGCTTGGCGCCAAGCATGTCCATCTCCTTCTCGAGATCGGCCACGTTGGCGTCGTGGTCGATCCGCTCTGCCTTGAGGCTCTCGAGCACGGTGTTGAGCTCCGTCGTGCGCGACCTGGCGTGCGCCCACCGCATCAGCACTGAAGCTTTCGCGCCAAAGCAGATGCGCGCACGTGAGCTGTGCCTGCAGCTGGTCGCGCTCCTCTTCGGCGGCCTGTGCGCCGGCGCGCTGCGAGGGTAGATGAGCGAGCGCGCCAGTGTGCACGAAAGGGGCGCAACGCACAGCCTTCTTCTCGCGCGTCTCGATCGCCTGTGCGTCGCGGCGCAGCTGTGCGATGCGCTCCTCGAGCTCGACGCGGTCCTCGTTCAGGTCGGCGATGTCGACCTTGGCGACCCTGGCGCCGGTCGTCAGTCACGTTGGCACAGCGGCAGCGGCAGCGCGCGCGACGCACTTGAGCTCCTTCTCGAGCTGCCCGATACGCTGCGCGCCGGCGTGCGACACCTGCAGATCGCTCTGGACAGCGGTCAGCTTGCGGCGCTCGTCCTCGAGCTCCTTTGCCAGCGCGTCTGCGCGCACACTCGCGGCCTGCGATGGGGTTGCGTCGGCGTACTGTGAAGCCTCCCAGCGCACGTGCCTGCAGGTCGTCCTGAGCGCGCGCTCGGTCGCGCTCGAGTGCCTGCTTGGCGGCGGTCGCGGCGGCCTCGAGTGCCTGCGCTCTCTGCACAGCGGGAGGGGGG
>CALSCO010000456.1:5761-34008 GCA_943704415.1 Parvularia atlantis | reverse complement strand
TCGCCGCGGCTGTAATAGGTGCGCCAGACCTTCTCGCGCAGGTCCCGCGCGCCTCAGCATGCCGCGAGAACCGCGCGACCGCACACGCACGTCCGACTTTGGCGGTGACAGCTGGAACTGGATCAGGCCGATCTTGGCCTTCTCCATGCGCGTGGGCCCGCCGGCGCTCGTGATCACGTTTTGCGCCAGGATCAGCCCGGGCGACATCTCCGTGTCGTCGATCGTGCCGCCAACCTGGCACCGCGGCGTCAAGGGCCGCAATGAAATGCGCGCACGTCCGCCCACGCCCGCACCTTTTTGACCAGGCGGATGTCGCGCAGATCGACGTTATCGTCGAGCGCAGGGTTGATCACGTGCAGGACCGAGTCGACCGCGATCGGGCCGAGCAGGCTCGAGTACTGCGACACCACTTTGGAGTTGAGCGACGTCGTCGCGCTCTTGAGCAGAGACTCGCGGTCGGCCAGGTCGACCGGTTGCGAGATCTCGGTCAGGTACTCGATCGCCTTGGTCTGCGCGTACTTCCAGCCGTCCGAGATCTGCGACGCGTGGATGCCTGCGGCCCACGTCAGCCTCATGCGCACGCGCCTGCACGCCGCGCGCACCCTTGGCCAGCAGGCCCTCGCACTCGTGCAGCATGCTGCCCGCGAGCACGACCACGGACGTCGTGCCGTCGCCGGCCTCGATGTCCTGCGCCTGCGACAGCTCGACGAGCTGCGTCGCGCGGCCATCGGTCACGCCCGGCGGCCTCGCCGTCGCAGCGCGACGCGCGCACCATCTTGGCCGCCGGGTGCTGCACGGCCATGGTCTTGAGGATCGTCGCGCCGTCGTTCGTGATGACGACCTCGCCGTCGCCCTTGACGATCTGGCGGCGGGGCGGGCGCGGGCGCGTGAGCACGCGGCTGCGGACGGCAGCACGCGGCGCGAGGACGACGGCACGCGGAGAGAGAGAGAGAGAGAGAGACTCAGCAGCAAAGGGAAATTCTGTAAGCACTGCGGCGCGGGCGCGCGCAAGGCGAGCAGCGCCGCGCCGCTCAGACAGAAATCTCGTTGACCATCCTCGTCCCGCGCGCGCCCGCGGTTGCCCGTCGCACGTACCATCTTGTCCATGCCCTTGGGGCCGAGTGACGTGCGTGCGGCATCGGCCACGGCTGCGCGGCGCGCGCGAAGCAAGGGTCAGAGTGCACGCGCAAGGAAAGGACGGCGCGGCGCACCCTTGGCTGCGGTGATGTTGCTCAGGCGCACGTCCGCAGGCTTCTCGCGGTCCTTGAACGCACGCACGCCGCCACCGCTGCCGCCGCCGCCCGCCGCCGCCGTCGCCGCCGCGGTCACAGCAGCCGCAGACATCCTCGTGGCGCACACCGGAACGATAATGTGTCGCACACTCACTCACGCGGCTCTCTCAGGCGTGGCCAGCTCGCGCTCAAGCCCGCGCTCGTAGTCGCCCAGGTTCTCCACCTGCAGTTTGGTCAGCTCGGCCTCGAGACTGCGTGCGGACGTGCGGGCGTGCGGGCGTGCGGGCGGGCGGGTGTGTCAGGCGGGTCAGGCGGGTCGGGCGGGCGCGGCAAGGGGGGCGCGTGCCGGCGCTTGCGCTCGTCGAAGACTGTGCGCTCGTGGTGCAGCAGCGCGTGCGTGCTATGGACGCTGCTGCGCGTCTGCGCGACCTCTTGCTTGAGCTCTGCGCGGACGTGAGCATCGACTGCCGCGCGCCGGCTCGCGCACGCACGCTCCGTCGCCTGCTGCACGCTCTCGGCCACGGCCTGCAGCGTCTTGAGCTCGTCCGTCTGCGCCTGCACCTGCCGGTGGCGCTGTTGCGTCTCGGCCAGCTCTGCCCGCCGCCGCAGCAGCCCTGAGCGACCGCATCGGCACCCGGCCCCGCGCCCCGGCGCACCTCGCAGCACCGACGCCAGCGCCTCGCGGGCTTCGCGCGCACGCCGGCGCGCCTGCTGCCGCAGCGCGAAGAACGACGTGCCGCGGCGCCGGTCAGCCAGGCCCTGCAGCGCCGTGCGGATGTCGTGTCTGCGCGCTTGCCCGCTCAGATCACGAGTGCGCGCGCGTGTGCGCCCACCGCAGGGCGGCCGCCTCCGTCCGCTGCTCGAGCTGCGATGCCGCCGCGCAGTAGCCGGCTTAACTAGGCGCGTCGGGCGTCGCGCACCAGCTGCGCCGTGCCGGCCTGGCACGCGCGCGACAGGCGCTCTGCCTCGTGCTGCTCGGCGTCGAGCCGGGCCGCGAGCTGCGCCCACTCGGCGAGCGCCTGGCAATGGCGGTGAGCGGCAAGACGCGGGGCCGGGCAAGCGCGCACCGCATCGCCCTTGGCGCGCACGGTCTGCAGGCGCGTAGTCCAGAGCGCACTCATCGTGGCGCCGCAGAGTGAGGCAAAAGTGCCCGCCACGTGCTTTTCACACACACACAGCTGCCCCACCGCGCCCTGCCCGCTCACTCCGACTTCTTCTTGCTCGGCGGGGCCGCGTTGGGCTTCTTCTCGAGGCCGAGACCGCGCTGGATCAGCAGCACGATCAGCTCAAAGCCGACGACGATGACAAACTCGGGCCGGAGCAGGTGGACCTTGGGCACGCGGCCGGTCATGATGTCGGCCCAGCGCGCCAGGAACTCATCGCCCTTGCGCGCGACGGCCTTGGTTGCGGCGTCGAGCAGGATCGGGTAGCGGAAGAGCAGCTGGCAGATGGCCATGGACCTGTGCGGTAGCGCGGTGGGTGAGCAGCCACGCGCGCGAGCGGCGCCGCAGCCTCGCGCACCAGGCAAAGTCGTCGCCGAAGAGCTCCTTCCACGTGTCCTGGTAGATCGACATGACCTCCTTGCTGTAGTTGCCGGCCTTGATGCAGCGCAGGAGGTGGTTGGCCGCGATCCGGCCTGAGTCCATCGCGTGGTGGATGCCCTCACCCGTCATCGGGTCGATCATGCCCGCGGCGTCGCCCACGATCAGCAAGTGGCGGTCGTAGCTGTTGTTGATCCCGCCCAGGCGCAGCGGGCCGGCCTTCATGCGCTCGATGTCGTTCTCCGGGTCGAAGCCCTCGCCGAGCGAGTCGACGATCCAGCGGTCGTTGACCATGAGGTAGTCGTGCCACTTCTTGAGGTCGTCGTTGAGCACCTTCGGGTTGCCTGCGTACGCGCACGTCAGCGCCACGCGCACGCTGGGGCTCGTGTACCGCACCGGGAATGAGGTAGACACAGTAGTTGAGCTCGTCATTCGGGTGCCGGAACAGCGCGTAGTAGCCCGGCAGCATGCCCTGGTTGTAGAACACGACGCCGTCGGCGGGGAACTGGTGCCGGTTGCCCTTGACGTACGCGCGCGAGCACACGCCCTGCGGCGCCTCGTGGATGTAGCCGAGCTGCGTGGCGAGGCGCGAGGGCGCGCCGTCGGCGCAGACGAGCACGCGCGCCTGGTACTGGTGGCCGCCTGGTGCGCGCGCGCGCGCGCGCGAGCGTCAGTGCACTGAGCGCGCGCGCACGAGGGGGGAGATGCGCGGCGGGCGGACCTTCGCAGGTCACCGTCCACAGGCCCGAGGCGCTGTCAAACTTGGCGTCGGTCACGCTGTGCTCCTCCTTCAGGTCCGCGCCCTGCTTCTGCGCCGCGCGGGCGATGGCCTCGTCCAGCAGGATGCGCTTGCAGGCGAGCGCGGCCGGGATCTTGCCGAGGACCTGGCGGGGCGCAACGTTTGAGCAGAGGGCGAAGGCGGTTCGCCAGAAAATAAAAAAGACCTTGTGGCTCGCGCCGATGAAGCTGTAGCCGCTGGGCGAGACGAGGCCACCCGAGTCGGCCACGTGCGCCTTGTTGTCGCGGATGAGCTCGTCGTACACGCCCATGTCGTGGAGGATCTCGATCGCGATCTTGCACACGGCGTCGCCGCAGTGCTTGTCGCGCGGGAACTTGGCCTTCTCGAGCAGGAGCGTCTTGGCGCCGCCCTTGCACAGGTAGTAGGCCGCGGTCGAGCCCGACGGGCCCGCGCCGACGATCGCGACGTCGTAGAAGGCGCGGCTCTTGTTCTGCGCGCACGCGGGTTGAGCGCGGCTGGGTCGTGTGCGCGCGCGTGTCAACCTGTGCGTCGTCCGTGTACTTGCCCGGCGTGATCTCCTTGGGCACGCGCTTCGGGCGCGGCACGACAAAGTATGCGACCACGGCCACGAGGCCGAGTAGGCCGACCCACTCGACGGGCCGCAGGCCGAGCACGACGCTGTCCATCAGGCGGCCCTGCTGGTTCAAAAGTGGCGCCAGCTGTCACCATGCGTGGATCTTCCGCATTGGGGGTTGAATGGCAATGCTGCCAGGTACACATCTCAAGGAAAGGGCGAGCCGGACGCGGCGCCGGGCGCGGGCGAGGCCGTGGGCGTGGCGCCGGTGGCAGTCGTGCCAAATGCCGGCGTGGGCACGCCGCCGTAGCCGAAGAACGCCGATTGCTGTTGCTGTTGCTGCTGCTGCTGCTGCAGTTGCTGTTGCTGAAGTTGCTGCTGGAAGTGGTTGATCACAAACTGCAGCTGGCCGCTGTCGAACGCGGCGGCCGCGTCGCCGTCCGGCGCCGGCACCTGCGGCACCAGCCGCGCCGGCGGCTGCTGCGGTGCTGGCTGCCGCGGCGGCGGCGGCGCCAGGCCCTCGAGCGAGCCCATGCGCGCGCGCTTGTACACGGCGTAGTCGGCCGCGGAGACGTCGCCGGCCATCGTCGCGAGGGCCACGAGCTCGGCCAGCGAGCGGTCGCTGCCGCGGCGGGCGAGGTAGTCCTGCGCGGCCGAGCCCTGCGCTTGCTGCTGCTGTTGCTGCTGCTGTTGCTGCTGCTGGTAGAGCATCATCAGCTCGGCAGCGGCCGCGACAGACGGCATGGGCATGAGCTCGGACGTGCGCCGGCTGTTCGTCTCTTGCAGCTGCTGCACGTTGCGCGCGTCCATCAGCGTCGCCAGGTCGCTCGTCCGCCGCGACGACCCCGACAGGTCGATCATGTACGTCTCAAGCGACGCCGGCGTCGTCGGGTTGGACCACTCGCCCGGCCCCTGCGTCGACGACAGCAGCCCCAGGTCCGGGTGCGACTGGTTGTCCAGCAGCGCCACCAGACGGTGCACGTTCAGGTCGGACGCACTCCCGCCAATCGAGCTCAGGCTCGGCCGCGCGCTGCGGTCGGCCGGCGTGATGACGATCGACACGCCGCTGGCCCCACTCGCGTCCCCGCCAAGCACGTCGCCGCCGCCGCTGCTCGCGCCGTCCTCCGACGGGCCCGTCGCGGCCGCCGACGAGCCCGATGCGCTCGCGCTGAGCTCGTACTGCGCCGCCTCGGCGGCCGCGGCCGTGAGCGACTCAAACGACTTGCTGCTGCGCACCGAGCGTATCAGCCGGCGCCGCGGCGCAGACGGCCGTGCGCGGCCGCTCACCTCATTGACGCCAGGTGCTGGGTGCGCTCGTGGTGCGCCTGCGCCCGCCGCGGTCAGCAACGCGGTCGCGGCCAAGTGCAACCTGCTGTGCCCTCGCTCACCGCCACTTGCTGCGGCGTGATCGTGAGCGGCCGGAACGAAAACTGCAGCGTGTCGGCGCGCCCCGTCTGCTGGTTCTTCTGCGAGCTCATGCTGATGTCGACTGGGGTGTAGTGGCCGGCGGCGTGCTTCATCTGCGCGGCCCGGGTCAGCGCATGACGCGCAAGTGAACGCAGTGGTCGCACCCGGAACTGCACGCGCACGGTCTGGTTGCCGTCCGTGCCAAGCGTGCGCGCGTGGTGCTGTGCCAGCAGCGCAATGTCGTCCTGGTGCACAAACTCGTAGATCGAGCGCCCCACAAAGTCGCGCGCAGCGTAGCCGAGAATGAGCTCGCACTCGGCCGTCGCCGTCCTGTGCATTCGCGCGACGCGTCACCAGACCACGACCCAGGGGAGCAGAGGGGAGCACGCACAGGCAGATGCCGTCGAGCGTGTTCTCCGACATACACTTGAGGTCAGCCGGCACGACGAGGTTGGGCGAGATGTTTCTCCGGTCCGCCCGCGTGCTCGTCGCGGCCAGCAGGCCTTGGCCGTGGCCTTGACTGTGGCCGTGGCCGTGGCTGTGGCTCGAGCCTTGCGACGCCGAGCGGGCGGCGGACCGGCGCGCCGCGTCTTCGCGCGTCAGCTGCAGCGTGTCCATGCCGAGCAGGCCGGACGGCGTCGCCTGGGACGTGCTCTGCGGCTCTGCATGAGCGCGGCGCGATCAGCGCACGCAAGCGCGCACGCGCACACGAATGCACCGGACGACGCCGCGACACTCCCGCCGGGCATGTTCTTGAGCAGCTTCGGGCGGCCGCGCTTTTTGTGCTCGACGTCGATACATGTGTCTTGCTTGCCCGACGCGAGGCAGCTGGCGCGCAGGGCGGTGCGCGTGAGCCACGCATACACATACACACACACACACACACAAACGTGTGACGGACGCACCGGCGGCACGGGCGCTCGGTGTCGCACGCGAGGTGCGCGCGCTTGCAGTTGATGCACGCCTTGACAACGGGCTTGTTGCGCGACTTGTCCTTGAACTCCTCGAGCCAGTCGAAGCTCACGGGGTCGTCGCCGTCGCCCTCCTCCGACATCCCGGACAGGTTCGAGTCGGTGCGCGGCAGGCCGATCTCGTTGGTGCGCGCCATGCGGTCCTGCGACGACGGCGTGCGCGCGTATGGGTACTCACGCGGGGAGCTGCGCGCCCGTGTTGTCAGTGCGCATTCTCCCGCCAGCGAGCGCGCGCACACCTTGACGTCGCGCTGTGCGAGCGTGGCAGGCCGCCGTACAGCGGCGCCGACACCATCAGCTGCTGCTGCGGGTGCTGCTGGACGCCGTGCAGATGCGGGTGCGGGTGCGGGTGCATGCGCGCCGACGGCGGCACCACGCCCATGTGGAAGAACGGCACGCCCTGCGGCGGCGAGAGCGGGTGCGCATACTGGCCCACGTAGTGCATGCCGTGCTGCCGCTGCGGCGGCGGCGCGTGGTGCGGCGGCGGCGGTGAGGCGTAGGTGTTGTACATGCCGTACGCGCTGCTGTCGTTTGCGAACGACGCACTGCGCGCACCCCTCGCGCCGTCAGCGGCCACCGCACCCGCACGCGCGCCTGACAGACCCCACGCACCTGCGCGGCAGCCCGGCGCGGGCCGGCGGCGTCGGCATCAGACCCGCGTGCCATTCGGCCCCGCCGTCGTAGCCGTTGTGAACGGGCGGCGCGAGCTGCGCGTAGTGCCCGGCCGCGTGCGACGGCGCCATGCCCGCCCCGAGGCTCTGCGCGTGCTGCTGCTGCTGCTGCTGCTGCTGCTGCTGCTGCTGCTGCTGCTGCTGCTGCTGCTGTTGCGACTGGGGCGGCGGCGACTGGGTTGATCCTTGGTACATCCTCGGAGGAGCATTCACAATTGGCTAACAGAGCGCATACAGCCGCGTCTGTGCGCGCCCCCTACAAACACGCATGCGTGTGCTGGCAGCGTGTGCTGGCATGGGTGGCCCCCCCTTCGCGCCGTGCTTTTTCCTGCGGTGCTGGCGCGACGGTGGCGGCGGTGTGACGTTGCGCGATGGCCGACGACCGCCTCATCGTCCTGCCCGAGGACGGTGCGCGCCTGCCGGCTGTGCGCTGGGCGCCGTTGACGCCCGGCGCGCGCAAGACGCGACCACGCCCGTCAATGACGAGGACATCTTCAGCCACGAGAGTCTGGCGGACGCGCAGCCGCTCGTCAAGGCGCGTGCGCACGCCGACATGGCGCCGCTCGCGGGCTGACGTCTACCGGCCACGCGCCAGGTCAAGTTCCCCAACAACAACGACATGGTCTACGCGCACTCGCTCGACGGCCTCGCGCGCTGGCTGGCCATCCGCCGCACCGACCCGCTCGTGCGCAACGTCTTCTACAGCGACGAGCAGTACGCCGAGATCCGCCGCCGCTTCGGCTTCTTCCGCTTCGTCGACCGGGTCGGGCAGCAGGCACGCACGTGCACGCACACGCGCAAGCGTCCGCCGCGGCTCACAGCGCGGCGCAGGGCCTGTCGAAGGACCTGGTCGAGCAGCTGCGCATGACCAAGAGCGACCGCGAGCGGCTGCGGACGGTCTTTGGCACGATGGCTCAGGGCGACCTGACAACGTGCCTGTTTGCGTCGCACCGGGTCTCGTTCCGCGTCTTTGACGTGATCTTCGACGTCGGGCGCAAGCGCGGGTGGTTCACACTATCGATCCTTGAGGTGCACACGGGCCCGGCCCGGCCCGGCGCGTCTGTCGTTGACCGCTCGACCGCGCACGCCAGATGATGCTCAACCTCGGCGCGACCGATGACGTCGACGGGCACAACCAGTACGAGAACGCGCTGTTCACGCTGCGGCTGTACCGCCTGTTCAGCGCGTCGCTGGCCGAGCTGCCGGTCTGCAAGCAGCGGCACGCGAGCGTGCGCCAGGTGCGCGCGACGCGGCGGCGACACGGCGCGTGTCGTTCTCACGGCGACGTACGCAGATCGTCGGCCACTTTGTCCAGGCGACCAAGACGCCGACGCTGCGCGCGTACCTCGTGCCTGTCATGGTCTGCCACCGCGCACTCGTGCCCAAGCGCAGCGTGCGCTGGCTGGCGCACTTTGCCAACGTGTCGCAGGACACGAACCTGGTACGTGCGCCCCGACACGCACGTGTCGTGCCCGTGCCACTCACACCGGCCGTTCAGCGCGCGCTCCTGCTCAAGGCCATGCTCATCAACGAGGGCCTCATCCCCGCAGGGCACTTTGCCGCCGCGCCCGCGCTGCCGGATCAGTGAGCGTGCCGGGCAGAGAGCCCCGCCTGCTGTACACGCCCATGTGAAAGTAGTACGTGAACTTTTCCCATTCGCGGCTCGGTCGCAACACTGTGGGCGGCCACGCGTCCCGGCCGCGCTCTCACGCGTCGTACACATCGTTCAGGTCCAGCAGAGCGTCCGTACTGTCGGCGGCCTCTGCCGTCTTGACTCTTGTCTGTGCGCCGCAGCAGCAGCGCACGCACGCGCGTGAGCCGCACGGCACGCAGCGGCAGCGCGAGCACACCGCGCGGTCGTCTTGCCCCGAGGAGGCGGCGGCCGCGGCGGCCGCGTCGATGTCGGTCTGGTCCAGTTTCCGCTTCTGGCCCGAGCCGTGGATCTGGTAGTACCTTTCGTCACTTAGGCTTGTGCTGTCGTACGCCGTGAGCGCGTCGGGCTCGCCCATGAACAGCTGCTCCGGCTCGCTGCCGCCGTTGCCCTGCATCTGCAGCGAGAAGGACGTGTTCTGCAGCCCGGGCATGTAGCCCTCCGAGGCCGAGTCGGCAAACGCCTCGTCCGACTAGGCGCCCGTGTGAGCGTGCGTGTGTCCCTCGAGCGCGTGTTCAGCCGCGGCGCACCTCCGGCAAGTACTCCTCCTGCATCTCCTCGTCGCCGTTGTCGCCGGGCTCAATCGCATCGCTCGACAGCCCTGCCGCCGACTCGCCCTCGCTGGTGAACCGGCCCTCAGCCGCCTGCACCGCGCGTCAGCGTCTGCGGGCGGGCATCGCGAGCACGTGACCTCGTCGCCGTCGTCGTCGTTGTTGTCGTCGTCCGCCTCCCCGTCGCCCTCGCCGTCATCGACGCCGCCGTTGGCCGCGACGCCGCCCTCGTCGTCCTCCCCTTCGTCGTCCTCCTGCTCCGCCGGCGCGTCGTCCTCGCCCTCGTCGTCCTCGCCCTCGTCGTTGTCCTCGTCGTCGTCCTCGTCGTCGTCCTCCTCAATCTCTGTCCCGTGCCTGCGTTCCGCGCCCGTCAGCCCCCCCGCTACGCATGCCACTCACGCTACGCACTTGTCCATGCCGTTGAGCGTGACCAGCGACGGGATGAGCGTGAACGTCTTTTCGCGGAAGCCCTGCGTCTTGCACACGTCGCACTGGAGCAGGTCGAGGTGCCTCAGGTTGGGCAGCTGCTTCTGCGGGCGCGCGTGCGTCACGCGACACCGGCTGGACACACAGTCTGCGTGCGTGTGTGTGTGTGTGTGTGTGTGTGTGTGTGTGTGTGTGTGTGCGCGCACCAGTGGCCGCAGCTGGTCAAACGTCGCAATATGGTTGTTGCTCAGGTCGAGCACTGTCAGGTTGACGAGGTTGGCCCGCACGAGGCAGTCGAGCCCGCCCGCGATATTGTTGTCTGCCGCGTAGAGCTGCGTCGCACGGGCATCAGCACACAACGCCCGCTCGCGCGAGTTGCGGCGCGCCTTGCGCAGGCTCGGCAGATGCGGCAGGCCCTCAAGCGACGTCAGCCCGGTGTTGTTGAGCGAGAGCGAGCGCAGCGCGGCCAGCTTGGGGCTGAGGCCGGCCACTGTGCCACGCGGCCGTCAGCACCGTGCCGGCTGCTCGCGCGCGCAGCCAGTGCGGCCGGCGCAGCGCCGTCCCCCGGCGCGCCACGGACGCGCAAACATCGCAAACGGTTTTTTTTCCCCCCTGCGCTTCTGGCCTGCGCCGTCCCCGTCGCCCACGGCCTCCAGACGAGCCCCGTGTGGCCGAGGGATGCACGCGTGCGCGCGCGCGCACGCACCGGACGTCAGCCGGACCGTGTCCAGGTTGAGCTCGCGCACCGAGCCCTCGTCGCGCCCCGCGACGCGCGACGCGGCTGCGTGACCGGCGTCCATGATGGCTGTCGGGGCCAGCGGAAGAAACGTGCGGAGGAATCCGCGAGCGATGAGCACTGACGCACCGACGCCGACGTTGCCGCCGCCGGACACGGAGAGCGACTGGGACGACGACGCCGCCGCCGACGACGACGACGATGACGACGCGCGCGGTGCACGCCGCGCCGCGGGCGAGCCGCGTGCAGCACGTGACGGGTGGCGCGCAGACGGCGCAGCGGGCAAGGACGCCGACGGTCATGCTGTCGGCGGCGGCGGCGCGCGGCGGCCCAACAGCGGCCTGCGGGCCAAGGCGCGTGCGCAGCGACGGGCGGCGCGCGTGCCGGGCTGACGCATGCGTGTGCACGACAGCGGTCCTGTGCGCCGTGCCGCGCCGCGCGCCGCGCGTGCTCCAACACACGCCCCTGCAAGCGCTGCGTCGTCAAGGGCATGCCCGACCGCTGCGTCGAGGGTGCGCGGAGCGGCGGCGCGGGCTCGCCGCGCGCTCATGCGTGCCGGGCCGTCGTAGGCAACCAGCTGCCATCGGGCCGGCCGCCGCGCCCCAAGGGAGACCCCCTTCGGCGCGAGCCCAACGGCACGGCCGGCAAGGCGAGGCTGCCGCCTGGCATGCGCACGCGGACGCCGGCAAGCGTGAGCGTCGCGGTGACCAACGCCTCGGCGCTCGACGCCGTCTCGTCGGCAACGCACGCCGCCGCAGGGCCGCCCGGGCAAAGTGCGCACGCGCCGCGCGCGCTGTTGCCGATGTTCATCTGGCGCACCAGACATGTATACGGGCCCCGACCTGCACGTGAACGGGACCGGGTACTACGACAGGTGCGTCGCCGTGTGCTGCGGCGTGTTGCATGGCCTGACGTGCATCTGCAGCAACGGCGTGCCCGCAGAGTACGCGAGCGGGTGCAGTGCTGCACCTGCGAGCCGAGCGTGTGCCGCTGACACACGCGGCCGCACAGGGGCGCCGCCTACAGCCAGGGCACCGACCATCCGTTCGTGTCGTTCATGATGGTGCGCGTCACTTGCGCGCGCGACCGCGACGCCTTACGCTCGCTCGCGCGCACAGTACCAGCAGGCGTCGGCGGGCCACAAGCCGCCAATGACTTTGGCCGGTGGCGCCGACATCGGCGGCAACGGTGCCAACGGAAGCAACAGCGGTGGTGGCAACCGCTACTCGACGGCTCTGTCGCGCGACTCGCCGACGGGCGGCGCGGGTGCTCCAGCCGCAGCGACGCTCACGCAGGCGCAGCTCATGTCGCGCACGGCGTTCATCCTTGCCAACCCTGACCGTGCGCGCACCGCCCCTGCGCGTGCGTGCACGCTCGCCGCCGACACGCGCCGCAGCGTCAGACCCGACGGGCTCGCGCGTGCCCGCGCTCTGTGCCGATTGCCTCTGGTTCACGTTGCCGTCGCCAAGCATCCAGGACATGCACGCGGGCATGGTCGACGTGCGCAAGATGATCATGCAGAGCTTCAGCGACGTGATCGGGTGCGCAGCGCGCGGCGCAGGCCGGGCAGGCTCTCACGCCGGGCGCGCGAGAGCAGCACCCGCCTGACCTACAGCCAGCTGGAGACGAACGTGACGGCGCGCAACAACACCATGTTCCTGACGACGATCATGAAGATGCGCGTGCTGTTTGAGGAGCTGTGCCAGCACCGAGTCTTTGTCAAGCACGCGCTGGACCGGTTCACGCCGATCGCGCCGATCTCGGAGGAGGGCAACGTGCTGCCGACGAGTGCGTGCGCGTCGTGCGTCGCTGTAGACTCAGCCGCGTGCGCGTGTGCCGTGCAGTCACGTGGGACACGCTCCTGCGCGTGATCGACGTCAACTCGGCCATGCTCAAGCTCCTCGGGTACTCGCTCGAGCAGGTCTGCAACGACAGTGCGTGGGGCGGTCGCGTTTTTTTTTTCTGGCGCTGCACGCGGCCTGACGGCACACCGCGTCGCAGTCAAGATGATCTCGGAGCTGCTCGTACCCGACCAGCGCAACATGGCTGCGTTCATCCAGGTCATCATGACGCAGCTGCCTGTGGCCTTTGCCGAAGTGAACGTGCGTGCGTGCGCGCGCCGACCATGTGCTGTCTGCGGCTCATCTGATGCGCGTCCGCGCAAGCAGCTCACCTTCATGACCAGGTTTGGCCAGACGCTCACCACGCGCGCGCACATCTCGTGCATCCGCTCCATGCCCGAGGGCCGCCTGTCGTACTGCCTGGGCGTGATGACACCAATCCAGTTCACGTGACCCCGCCGCCGTGCCGTTTGCCGCTCCTGCATCTATCATGATCTGTACCGTCATGCATCGATTGTACAGCTCGCGACACGCATGCAGGGCTACCGCATGGTGACCGGGCGCAGCACGTCCCCGCCCGCGCGCTCGTAGTACTCGATCGTACCGGCGCTCTCGGGTGCGGGCGCGGGCGTAGGCGGCGGTAGGAGCGGCGCCTCGTCTTCGTCCGCGCGTAGGCGCAGCAGCCGCAGGTACTTGTTGCGGACGCGGCGCGTGAGGACGCAAAACATGAGGAAGTTGGCAAAGCCCTGGGACGAGTCGCCAACGGCCTGGCGCGTCGCACCGCGGGCGGTCACGCGACAGCACACGCGGCAGCCCGACGTGCCTGGAGGATCGTCAGCCAGAGCGCGTCGTAGCCGCTCGGCGTCGAGTCGACGATGAAGCGGATGCTGCCCCACATGCGCACGAAGATGAACACGACGGGGATGAGCGTCATCTTGCGGTCAGCGCTCGAGATGACCGTGCGCTGCGCCGGGTGCAGCCCCACCGTCGCCCGCACGACGTTGGCGTCGATGCGCCACTTGACGAGGAAGTACAGGAACGGCGTGGCGATGTAGGCCATGAACTCCCACATCTTGCCGGTGAACATGCGCCTGTGGTGTGTGCGTGTGTGCGTATGTGTGCCCGCGCGCGCATGAGCGTGCGCGTGCGGTGCGGTGCGTTTGCGCGCGCGCACCAGAAGAAGACCTGGCCGACGGTGTCGCTCACCCAGCACCACGTGTCGTTGGCCGACGCGCCCAGCACGCCAAACACCGCCGCGACGATGACGACCACGAGCGGCACAAACCACGCCGTCACGTGGAACACGAGCAGGTACCGCGCCACGACGCTCGGCAGGGGCGGTCCGCTCGCGGGCTCGGGGATGCACACGAGCAGGTACCACGCGACGTACACGGTCCAGAAGAACGAGACCATGGAGGCGTACGTCGTGACAAAGCTCTGCGCGGTACAGAGCGTGCCCGGCCCCGCGCGCGAGAGCAGGCCCACGGCGTTGCCCAGTGCCACGGCAAAGTCGGCGCACGACAGGAACACGAGCAGCAGGCGCGAGACCGTCCGCAGCTCCTTCCAGCGCGCGTACGAGTGCACGATCACCACGCAGCCCAGCATCGACAGCAGGCACGTGAGCGTCCCGAGCGCCGCCACGGCCGCGTCGCCCGCGGGGCCGTAGCCCGAGCCGGTGCCGTCGTCGGCTGTCATGCGCCCAAACGCGAAACGCGGGTGCGACGCCGGCGCGGGGAAAGCGGCGTATCTCCGGGCGCACACTTCCCAGCATGGACACGTCACCCTTCCCGATCACAACCCGTCAGCACGTCACGGTCGTGCGCGGCGTGCGGACGGAGGTGCGTGCGAGCGGCGGGCACGCGACATGCACGCCACGTCCGCCCGCGTGCGATGGCTGACACGGGCGCAGCTGCTCGCGCAGGCGTACGCGGACCATATTCTGCTGATCGTGTCGCAGCTAGGCAAGGTCGGCAGCCTGGTGCGTGCCGTGCCGTGCCGTGCCGTGCCGTGCCGTGCGCGTGCGCGTGCTGTGCGCGTGCCCTGCGCGTGCCCTGCGCGTTGAGCCGCGTGCCGGTGACCAACCGCGAGCGTGTGCGCGTGCGCGATGCGCAGATCCGCGCGTCGCGCAACGTCGACGAGCACGGCCGCGGCACGGGCACCTACTCGATCCACTGCCTGCTCGGGCGGCGCGACGACGAGACGCTGATGGTGTACGCACGCGAGATCGTCGAACGCGTCGCGTCCGCGCAGGGCGAGGGCAACGTGCGCCCGCTTCTGCTCGGCCTGGCGCTGGCGGGCGGGCCCACCGCCGCCGACGCACCCGACGCCGCACAACACGACGCCGACGCCGCGGCCGCGTTTCGGGAGATCACAGCGCTCGTTGACGCCGTGCGTGTATGGTGAAACGTGGACGGACGCAAAAGAATTCGCCGGCCAGCGTTCGCGCGAACGGACACGGGGCTCCACACGGAGGCTTTGTGTGGGCAGGAGATTTTCCTGCAGCACGGAGGCGATCAGCGTATCTGACCCGCGCGCCAGCTGCTGTTGCTCGCCGCCGCGCGCCGCCCTCCTCTCTGCCTCGCGCTCGCTCTCGCTCCCTCGCCCGCGCGCTGTGACCCGGGTCGCGGTGATTTTCGCGCCCCCCTGGTGCCAGTTTTGCTTGATCAGGCGCCAGCGTGACCCGTCGCACAGGCGCCCGCCGCGCCCGTTTTTCCCGCCGCGCCAGATGGAAGGGGACGGCGGGCGCGGGCGCCGCGTGGGCGCGCGGCCACCTGCGCCGCGTCCGATGGTCGGCGCCGCGGCCGCCACGCCTGCCGCCGCTGCGCCGCCCGCGGCCTTCCATGGCAACGTCATCGCCGCTCCGGCCGCCGGTGCGGGGCCCTTTGGCGAGCAAGCGCCGCCCACGCCGCCGCCCGCCGCGCGCGGGCCGGGCGTCGGGCCGGGATCTGCGCCGACATCCGCCGCGCCGCTGCCCGCGCTGCACGTCCGCCTGCGCCAGCCGGCCGGCGCACAGCAGATCGTGAACGACTTTGAGGCGGCCGCGCCCGGCGTGCTCGGTGCGTTGACGACGGGCCCCTTTGCTGGCGTGACAGCGCCCACGTGCGCACCGGTGCCCCCGCGCGCTCGCCGTCGCCGCTGCGCCAATTGCGCGCGCGCGCGCGCTGCCGTGCGGTCTGGGTCCGTGTTTGTTTTGCCAGGGGCCGTGGGTTGACGTGGGCTCGGGTGTTTGTCGCCCTAGCTACGCCTGTTCCTCTCGCGCGTGCACACACGTGCCTCGCGCGCGATGGCTCTGGATGGGACGGCGGCTGCGGTCTGGGCGCGGTCTGGGCGCGGAGCGGCGTTGGCGACGCGCGCGCTGCGGGGCTGCGGGGCTGAGATGGCATGGTTTCAGTTAACGGTTCAGTTAGGTCCAGCGTCCTGACCCGCGCACGCGCGTCCGCAGAGGTCGCCCTCGCCGCCGTGGCCGGGCCCGACGGACTACCCTTCGCCTTCGTGACCTACGCCGACGCCCAGGCCGCGCGCCGCGCGCTCGACGCGTTTCGACAGAGCGCCCTTTACCTCGTCCAGCCAATGCCGATCGGCGCCCCCGCCTTTGCGCCCCAACCGCCACCGCCTGCGCAGCAGCAGCAACAGCCGCCTCAACATCAGCAGCCGCAACAGCAGCAGCAGCAGCAGCAGCAGCAGCAGCAGGGCACCGAGACCAGCAGCATGCTCGCGATGCGCTACGGCTTTGCGCCGCTCCCGCCCGCGACCGTCGCGCACTCGCCGCCGTCCGCCGCACCGATCGCACGCACATCGCCCGGCTCGTTGACCGCCGGTGCGGGCGCAGGTTCGAGCGGGCACGAGCGCGAGCGCAGCGACAGTCTCGAGCGCGACTCGTCCAAGATAGAGCGCCTGCTCACGACCGCACGCCGCGCCGCCGCGCTCGCCCTGCGCTTCATCCCTCCCAACACGGACGCGGCCGCGGTGCACCCCTGGAGCGCCGCCGACGTCAAGCGCATCTGCCACGCCATCCTCGCCTTTGTCCCGGCGCAGGCCGTCTCGGAGTTGTTTTGTCTCAACTACGACCGCAAGCTCGGGCTCGAGGCCGATGTGCTCTTTGTCAACTGGCTGCACGCACCCCCGCAAGAGTACCGCAAGTACGCCGCCGTCCTGGGCGTGATCTCGGGCCAGCTGCTGCGCATGTGGCAGGCGTCGCTGCTGCTGACGAGCGGCGTGGCGAGCAAGGTCGGGGCGCCGTCGTCTGCGGCCGCGTCGGCCGCGGCGGCCACGGCGGCGGCGATCGGCAACGACCTCATGGACACATCCAGCCTGCCCGCCGTGCCCGTCCTGCCCTGGACGCTCAGCTTGCCCCTGCGGCCCGTCGGCGGCGACGACCTCGGCGACGTGCGCGCGATCGCCCTGCGCGTGATGCAGTACTACCCGCCCGACCTGGCCTACCGCGAGCGCCTCCAGCCCGACGCCGAGCAGGGCAGCGGCGGCACCGAGGCCAGCTGGGGCGCAGGCGGCGACGGCGCGGGCGGCTCGCACCCGTGGCGCCCGGCCGCGGTCAAGGCCATCTGCCGCGGCGTGCTCATGTTCTCGGCCGCCGTCCAGCTCAGCCGCCTCCTCGGCCTCAACGCGCACAGCCGCCTCAGCCTCTCACCCGAGCTGCTCCTGCTGCGCTGGCTGCACGCTGAGCCCAAGGACTTCCAGACGCTCAGCTTCATGCTCGGCGTCGTCTCCAACCAGCTCTACCGGCTCTACGTGGCCTACGCGACGCCGGGAGCCTCGTCTGCGTCTCCATCGCTGTCGGCATCGCCGCCCGCGCACCGCGCGCAGCCTCTTCTCACGCCGACCGGTGCGTGCCCGTGTGTGAGCGGCGGCGCGCGACTGACGGCCGCGACCCCACCCGCAGTCGTTGCTGGCCGTGTGCCGCTGCCCGCTGCGACCGGCTTTGACGACGTCGACCCGACGTTCCTCGACCACGTCGATCAGCTCGCCGCGGTCGTCTTTGGTGCCGGTGCTGCGTCGCCGCCACAGCCGACGCCGCTTGTGCCGCATCCGCCGCTGCCGCAGCACGCGCGCCCGGTCGAGGGCGACAGCAACGCAGGCACGCCCGAGAGCGCACGACGGGGCGTGGCCACGATCAGCACGATGGTGCACTTTGACGGCGGCGCGACGGTCGACGTGCGCTCCGAGGCAGGCGAGGGGCCCGGCTGGGTATTCTTGGTGACGGACGAGCCGTTCGAGCGTGGCCGCTACTTTGGTGCGCGTACGCTGGCGTGGCTCGCCGGCGGCTCTGGTCCTGACACGGCCTTGGTGCGCGCGCAGACGCAAGCGGTGTCGAGCGTCGCGCGGACGGGTCGACGATGCCGGCTGGCACCGTCAGCCCTGAGCCTGCCAACGAGCGTCTGCGGCGCGTCCTCATCGGCTCGTCACGGCTGCACCCGCGCGAGGGCCGGCTGCAAATGCTGCGCATGGGCAACGACACGGCGCGGCTGCTGGGCGTGCGCGAGGTCGCGCGTCGCCTCGAGACGGAGCAACGCGTGGTCGAGACAATTGAGAAGGTCGCAGACCGGCTGCACTGGCCCGCCAGCCCCGACTCTGCCGAGGCCGGCGCGGGCGGCACGGGCGGCGCGGGCGGCGCAGGCGGCACGGCCTGGTTCAGCTACCGCGTGAGCGACAGCGCGCGGGTGGCCCCCCACCGCAGTTTCTACGAGTTTTGCATTGCGACGCTGCGTGCTGCGTGACCCGGTGCGTGCCCGTGCCCGTGTGCGCTTGCGGCTCTGACGCTGCGTGCGCGTGCGCGTGCGCGTGCGCGCAGACGCCTTCAGCAGAAAACTGAACGACATCGCACACCTTCACGACACCCGCACACCCAACCACACACGCACACCTAACCACCACGCACGCACGACACACACTCACGACACTGCACACACCCAACCATCGCACGCACCGTTCACAAACACGCCCGCATACCTCAGTGCCTTGTCCCGAGAGTTAAAACTCAAAACTGATCCAGAGCGCGCATCACCACCATGGCCGCGCACGACCTCACGCCGACCCTCGCGCGCTCGCTCGACATCCAGCTGACGCTGCCGCTGCTCGACTTCCTCGAGGACAAGCAGGTGCGGGCGCGCGCCGGCCGTGCGGATGGGCGGCGGATGGGCCGCGGACGGGCCGCGGACGGGCCGGATGGGCTGCGCGACGGTCGCGAGCGGATGGCCGGCGCGCGACCACGTGGCTGACGCACGGCGCGCGCGGCGCGGCAGGTCTACCGCGTCAAGGACATCCTCGAGTCCAAGATCAGCCTGCTGCAACGCACGAACCTTGTCGACTTTGAGATTAGCGAGTACAAGAAGCTGCATGGCACGGACGCGACGCCGCCCGAGCTGCTCAGCAAGCGCGAGCGCGTCGTCGCGCGGCTGGTTGAGCTCAAGGACGGCTCGCGCGCGCTGCTGGACCTGTTCCAGGACCAGAAGGCACGCAGCACGTCGGAGAGCGGCCGCGCAGGCGCGGCTTACAGCGGCCGCACGCGCAGGTGCTCGACCAGATGGGCAAGGACAAGCAGAACAACTTTCGCTTCCTGCAGGAGAACTACGGGGTGCGCGCGCGGGGCGCCGGGCGCGGGGCCGGGCGTGCCGCTGAACGCGCGCGGGCTCGGGCGCAGATCAAGGCCGAGGACATCGCCATCCTGCACGACTACGCCAAGTTTCTGTACAACTGCGGCAACTCGGCCGCGGCGTCCGAGACGCTCTACCAGTTCCTGCTGCTGGTGCGCACGCGCGCGCGCGCGCGCGCTGTGCCCATCGCCTGTGCCTGTGCATCAACCGACGCGCCGCGCACCGGGCGGGCCGCAGACGACCGACCCGGACAAGATGCTGAGCGCGCTCTGGGGCAAGCTCGCGACCGAGATCCTCGTGCAGAACTGGGACGATGCCGTGGAGGACCTCGGCTCGCTGCGCCTCGCGATCGACAGCCGGCAGACGGTCGTGCCTCCGCTGACGACGCTGCAGCAGCGCTCTTGGCTGCTCACGTGGAGCCTCTTTGTGCACTTCAACCACGCCAAGGGCCGCGAGAGCCTCGTCGACATGTTCCTGCATCCCAAGTGCGGCCGCGGCGCCGTCACGCGCGCACTCGGGCCCGCTGACCCGCGGTCCAGCCACAAGCAGACCATCCAGACGACGTGCCCGCACCTGTTGCGGTACCTGGCCGCGGCCGTGATCATGACCAAGCGGCGCAAAGACATCCTGCGCGAGCTTGTGGCGATGATCCAGCAGGTGCGTGCGGGCGCTGGGCTCGCCGCGTGTGCCGACGCGAGGGCGCACGCGCAGGAGAGCCACACATACCGCGACCCGATTGTGGACTTTGTCCAGTGCCTGTACATAGACTTCAACTTTGACGCGGCGCAGCAGAAGCTGCGCGAGTGCTCCGAGGTGCACCACGGCGTGCCCAGCCCTGCACCAGCGCGTGGGCTGACGGTGGTGAGCCGCCGCGTAGGTGTTTTCGATGGACTTTTTCCTTGAGCCGTTCCTGGACGAGTTTATCGACAACGCGCGCCTGTTTATCTTTGAGACGTACTGCAAGATTCACCAGAAGATCGACATCAGGTGCGCGACCTGCTTTGCGCCGCGTGGCCCCCCCTGACGCGCGCGCCGTGCAGCATGCTCGCCGACAAGCTGACGATGCCGCAGGACGAGGCCGAGAAGTGGATCGTCAACCTGATCCGCAACGCGCAGCTCGACGCCAAGATCGACACGGCCACGGTGCGCACAGGCGGCGAGACGGCGCGTCGGTGCTCACCGCGGCAGCAGAACTCGGTCATCATGGGGCAGCACTCGCAGAGCATCTACCAGCAGGTGATCGAGAAGACCAAGAACCTGAGCTTCCGGACACAGGTCCTGATCAACCACATCGAGAAGCGCGAGGCGGCGCGGGCGCAGTCGGGCGGGCAGTCCGGTGCGGCCGCGTGACGGCTGGGCCGTCAGTGGGGCGCTGAGGGCGGCGGGGGGTCTCAGGGGGCGGCTACCACGCAGGGACAGGCGGCGGCGGCAGCGGCGGCTACAAGGGGCGCGGCGATGGGCGGCGCGATAACCGGCGCGACGACCGGCGCGGGACTGACAAGGTGTGCGGGCGCGCCGCCCCCCTCTCCCTCTCCCTTGTCGCGCCCTTCTCACGCGTGCGTGCGTGCGTCAGATGTCGTCGAGCAAAGGGCAACCGCAGCCCGTCGCGTGATGCCTCCCCCTGTTTTTGTGACGATTGTGCGACGATCGCACGTACCATCCAACGACGCAAACGATGCGCGCGCTCGCTCTGTTGGCCCTGACCGCACTGCTGTCGGCCGCGCCGGCGCGCGCCGAGCCGCCGGACGCGCGCGAGTGGTTCGCCGCGTACCACAACTACACAGACGTTGTCGTGTGGTTCAAGGAGGTGCGCGCGGCTGTCCGCGAGCACGACATCGCGCTGACGACGCTTCGCCACGCCACACCGCGCGCAGCTCGCGGCCGCGTACAACAAAAACATCGTCTTCTACCCGCGCATCACCCGCGCCGCCGAGGGCCGCGACGTGATTTGCGCGCGCGTCAGCTCCTCGACCGACAACCCGTACAAGCCCAAGATCTTTGTGCAGAGGCGTGAACGGCGGGCGTCCGCCCGCCGCGCGCTGACGCCGGGCGCACACAGCCTGCAGAGCGGACGCGAGTGGGCTACGACGACGACCACCATGTACCTCGTCTACCACCTCGTCAGCTCGCGCGACCCGGACGTGCTCGACCTGCTCGATCGCGCCGAGTTTGTGTTTGTGCCGATGGCCAACCCGGACGGGTACGACTTCACGTGGACGGCCGACCGCGCCTGGGTCAAGAACCGCGCGCTGACCAACGGCACGACCGCGGACGCGCGCGACGAGCCGGTCGGCGTCGCGCTCAACCGCAACTGGGGTGCGCCGAGAGGGCGCCCGTGCGCTGACCGACGTTGCTGACGACTCGTGCGCAGACGATCACTGGATCGTCGACAACGAGCGCGACGAGGCGTCGGACGCGTTTGGCGGCAGGCGCCCCTGGTCCGAGAAGGAGACGAGCGCGATGGCCTACTTCATCGCCTACGTGCGTGCCGCCGCGAGGCACTCGCGCGCGCACGCTGACATTCACGCGCACGGCGAACGCCCGCAGGACCTGATCAACGTCGCCGGCCTGATCGACCTGCGCGCGTACGGCCAGGAGATCCTCTACCCGAGCCAGTGGACGACCGAGCCCGTGGAGGAGGCCGCGCTGTACCGCGAGATCGGCGGCGAGATGGCGCGGCTGATCGAGCGGCGCAACGGCACGCGCTACAGCGTGCGCCAGGCGTCGGAGCGCGGCGAGACGTTTGGCGGCACCGCGCTCGACTGGTGCGCCTCACCCGGCCCGCGTCGCACCGCCACCGGCGAACTCTAACCGCGCGCGCGGCTGCACGCAGGGGCGCCGGCGACGACCTGAGCACGCTCATCGGCTTCTGCCCGCTGTCGCTGCAGGTCAACATCCGGCCGACGGCCGACGTCGTGCGCGGCTACGAGCTGCCGGCCGAGCAAATCTCCGACGCGGCGCAGGTGCGCGCGGGTGCTGCTGTTGGTGCGCGCATCTCACCGCACCCCGCCGCAGGAGTTTGTGCCCGCGTTCCTGTACTTTTCCCGCGTCGCGCTCGACCGGCTGCAAAGGCTGCAGCAGCACCGTGGCGCGTGAACGCCCGCCCGCAACCGCCCCAACCAAAAGTGTGTCATGTCGGATAAATAAGCGAACGACAAGGACATCGGCCGCTGCCCGGGCGGCGTCCTTCACTGCCGGCCACGCTCACGTCAGGCTGATGCGGTCCTTGTACGCGAGCAGGAGCTGGTCGACGTCCTGCAGACGTGTGCGCGTGCAAGCGTGTGAGCACGGCGGCGCAGGCGGCCCGGCCGCAGACGCACCAGCAGGCGCGTGCGAATCGCGTCGGTGATCGACGACTCCATGTTGCGCCGAACCTGGTTCTGGATGATGGGCTTCATGAGCGTGTACAGCATGCTGCGGGCGCGAGTGAGCGCCGCGCAAGGCACAGCGATGCGACGACGCACTTGCTGTGGTCGACGCCGTGGATGTTGTTGAGCGTGAACTCGTCCACGTCGGTCTTGATCGAGACGATGCGGAAGAGGTGGTCGACCTGCGGCCACCGACGCTCAGCTCGTCCGCGCGAACGGCAGCGGTCAAAAGAACGCACGCGCGGCGTCGTCGACAGGATGATCTCCATGCTCAGGCCGTCACCCGCGAGGTGCGCGTCGAACGTGATCACGTCCTCCATCTTCGGGAAGGTCTTGCGCGCGTACGCCATGCGCACGTCGTACAGGTGCGCGCGGATGCCCGAGCTGCGCGCCGCCGTCAGACCGTACCGCCGCGCCAGCACGCGCCCGAACGAACGAACATGTAGATGCGCAGAGTCGAGCCCATGGCCTGCTCGTCCACCTTGGTCGGGCTCATGACCATCTTGTTGTAGTTCTCGACCACGATCTTGTCGGGCAGGACGTCCTCGCCCTTGAGCATGACGTTGTCGAGCACCCACGTGATCGACTCGTCGTCCGACGCCAGCCGCGGCACGTAGATGTACTTGAGCTCCTCCTGCAGCAGCGGGCCGAGGATGCTGCGCAGGTCCAGCAGCACGCCGGGCTTGAGCTTGGGCCGGCCGTTCTCGTCCAGGAACAGGTGCTGCACAAAGCTCTGCAGCGCGGACGGGAGCGGCGTAAGACGCAGCATGCAAACGGCCGTGCACTCACGCACCCGCGTCGACTGCGACAGCGCCATTAGCTGCGGGTCGCCCTTGAACGCGTCCATGAGCGCGCGCGACTGCGGCGGGCCGTGAGCGGAGCACGGCACAAACGGAGACGCTCGCGCGCGCACCTCGTCCACGAAGCGGTCGATGTGCGGGCGGATGCGATCAAAGACCTCCTTGCTGCGGTTCTTCTTGTTGCGGGCCTCCTCGCGCCAGCTGTCGCTCTCGACAAACTGTGCGCGGCACGGCGCGTCAGGGCGCGGCGCGCGCGGCACAGCCAACGCACCTCGGGCTCGTTGATGGAGCGCATCACAAACTCGCGCAGGCTGTAGAGGAAGTCGCGCAGCTCCTCGTCGCGTTGGGCGTCCTCAAGGATGTTCTTCATCGACTGGAGGATGTTGTCAATCGAGTAGCCCGACGCGAAGCGCTCGACGACCTTCTTGGCCTCGGCGCGGGCCTGGCGTGCAGCACGCGTGAGCCGCACTGCAGCTGGCACGGAGGGCGAGCGAGCGCACCCGGGCAGAGTGCAGGCGCGCCTGGAGCAGGTCCGGGTTGTTGCGCAGCTCCTCGTTCGTGTCGCCGCCGAAGCGCGCAAAGTCGTCGAGCGAGTCGACGAGCTCGCGGATGCCCTGGCCGGCGGACGGCGGCTCAGCACGCGCGGCGCAGCGGGCACGAAACGCCACCTGGCGGAAGTCGTCGCGCCGGTTGATCTTCTTGAGCCAGTCGTGGAAGCGGTCGATCAGGCGGTCCTGGACGCGGTCGTCCTTTAGCGCCTGCGAGCGCGTGCCGCGTGTGACAAACACGCGCACGGGCGAGCGGGAGGCCGAGCACGCGCACCTCGCGGACCTCCTTGCCCTGGGCGCGCGTGCGCTCGCCAAGCTCGCGGCCGGCGTCCTCGGGCGTCTCCTGCTGGCGCGTCGTCTGCTGCGCACCCTCGAAGCGGTTCTTGGTGAAGTCCGAGACAATGTTGACCAGGTCCATGACGAGCCTGGCGACGACGCGCGCGTCAGCCGATGGTCCGCGCACGCGCAGACGCACTTGCGGAAGTCGCCCGAGCGCGCCATCAGCTTGACCAGGTTGTAGGTCGTCATTGCGAGCTCGCCCGTCTTCTCGCGCACGCGGCCGACCTGGGCGGTCGGGCCGGTGCTGGCGGCGGCGGCTGCGGGCAAGCGCGGCCCCGGTGAGCATATGTGGGCGCGCGTCAGCCCACGGCATCACGCACACGCCGAGGCCACGCCGGCCTCCTTGCTGTGGTGCACGACGCGCTGCAGCGCCTCGTCTTGGTTCTTGGTCACGAGCATCTCGCGCGTGAGCGAGAGCAGGTTGCGCAGGTCGTCAGCGGCCTGGCGCGCGTCAGTCGACAGCGTGGGGTCGGCCATCTTGGCGGCCTGGCGCGCCCCGAGCGTAAGTGCCGCAACGGCAGCGGCAGCGCGCGCGTCCATACGCACCGTCACGGCCTCGCCGCGGTCGAGGATGTTGGCAATGACCGGGTTGCCCGGGAGCTCGCCCTGCTGCATCGACATCGTCACCTCCTTGGCCGTCTGCTGCGCCTGCAGGTCCGAGTAGGCCGACGACGACGCATCCTGGGCGGCCGCGGCGCGCGTGTACGCCAGCTGCTCCTGGAGCGAGACCTTCTGGCCCTCGGACACGGCGCTGCTGCGCTGCATCGCGAGCTGCTCCTCGAGCGTCGTGGGCTGTTCCTTGCCGAGCACCATGGTGGTTGCGGTTGTGGTAGTGGTTGTTGGGGGGGAGAAAAGGCAGAGAGAGACTGCGAGCGGGCGGGCAGGGGCCGGGGGGGTTGTCAGCACGCGGCCGAAAGGCGCAGAGGGGAGGGGGAGAGAAGAAAAGCAGCAAGCGACGGGGGCGCGGCCAGACGCACTTTATACCTGGTGGGCAGTCTCGGGGCGGCAGAGTGCGCGTGAAAGGGCCGCTGCCCGCGCAGTGCCGTCACTCGGGCGTCACTCCGGCGTCACGGCTGTCTGCCCTGCCACGTCCGCTTGCCCAGCCCGGTTCAGCCCAGACTGCCAAAGAGCAGCACGTGCGCCGCGCTGTCTCGCCCGTCCGCCCGCAGATCAGCCGCCACGGCCGCCCGGAACGCCGCCCACGCCTCGCGCGACGCGTGCTCGCGCCACGTGCCCGCACGCCCCACACGGAAGAAGCTGAACCGCTCCTGGCTCTCGGCGTCCTGCCACACGTAGTTGAAGCGCTCGGCCTGCGCACGCATGCGCTCGAACGTCGCCAGCTCGCGCACGTGCTCGAGCTCGTCCACCGACGCGTCGATGCCGAGGAACGCAGCCAGCCGTGCGATCGTGCCCGCGGCGTCGGCCAGCAGGTCCTCGTACCGCACGACGAGCACTGGCGCGGGCCGATCAGCACAGCCTCGCCGATCCGCACGCGTCGTACCCTGCGCGGGGTCGCGCGCGGCCTCGTCCAGCCACGCGCGCACGTGCGCCGGCCACGGCGCAAAGTTGCCAAAGTAGGTGCACCCGCCGCGGCCCATGAGCTCGAGGAAGCGCTCAAACGTGTCGTCGAACGCCTGAAAGCCGATGGCGTGCGCGTACAGCGATACGGCGACGTCGCACGGGTCGCGCACGACGCAGACGACGCGGCCGACGGGCGGGAGGTGCCGCGGGAGGGCGTGGGTCTTGATCACGCGCGGCGCCGGGAGTGCGTTGAGCGCGGCGCCGCGGTCAGCGGTCGGCGCGCGCGCGTCCACGGCCTCGATCCACGGGCACACATCGGTCAGGCGCGCGAAGGCGTCGCCGTCGCCCGCGCGCAGGCGCACGAGGAGGCGCACGAGGTAGAGCACCCAGGTCGTGCCGGACTGTCTCGAGGGGAAGCGGTCAGTCGCCCGCATGGGGAGATCCGCCGCACCTTCATGTACGACGCCACGTACACGTCCGACCTGCGCGGCTCGAACGTGCGCGGCACGAGCGGCTGCTGCGTCGCGGCGTCGGCGTCGTCGGCGTCACCCAGGAAGCAAAGGTGACGCTCGTCCATGCGCGCAAGTGCGTGGCTGGGAAACGGCGAAGCTATTTTGGGGCATCTGCCTCGCTCTGCCGCTTTTTCTGGCCCTGACGCGCCTCGCCGCACCGCCGCGGGCCGCCACCGCGCGCGCAGAGCCCGCTCCCTCGCCGCGCGCGCGCGCGTTTCGGCAGGGCGAGCAGGGGGCGGGCGCGGGATGCGCGGCGCGGGCAGTGCCTAAGATCTTTCTTTCGTCTTCTCACGGCCGCGCACGCTGCGGCCGCACGCGCGCTCACACGCGCCCCCTCTCAGCCGCAGTCGCCGCACCGCCGCAGCCATGGCCACCGCGATCAAGGATCTGCGCTCGGAGCAGCAGAAGCTGCAGGAGGCGAAGCAGCAGGAGTGGGCCTCGAAGAAGGTGCGCCGCGTGCACATCTCCCGCCCCATCACGAGGAACGAAAAAAAGAAGAAAAAAAAGGGCCGCTCACCGCCGCCTGCCCGCAGTGGATGTGGCTCATCGACGCCAAGGAGGGCTGCGTCGCGTGCTACGTGCTCAAGGAGAACGGCAACGAGGTCCAGGTCAAGCTCCAGAACGGCAACGAGCAGACGGTCAACAAGGACGACCTTGAGAACATGAACCCGCCCAAGTTCGACAAGTGCGAGGACATGGCCGAGCTCACGCACCTGAACGAGTCGTCGGTGCTGCACAACCTGCGCGACCGCTACTACGCCAACCTGATCTACACCTACTCGGGCCTGTTCCTCGTCGTGATCAACCCGTGGAAGCGCCTGCCGATCTACACGGACGAGATCGTCGGCATGTACAAGGTGCGGCGCGCGCGCCTCGTCTCGCGCGACAATCACGACTCACGTCTTGCACGCGCGCAACGCAGGGCAAGAAGCGCAGGGAGATGCCGCCGCACGTGTTCGCCGTGTGCGACGAGGCCTACCGTGACATGCTGCAGAGTGCGTGCCGCTCTTCTCGCCCTCGCCCGTGCGCGCGCGCTCACGCCACCCTCGCGCACCACACCGCAGACAAGGACAACCAGTCGCTGCTCATCACGTGCGTGGGCCGCGGATCCAGCCCCGCTGCGTGGCTGACCTGCGTCGCAGGGGTGAGTCGGGCGCCGGCAAGACCGAGAACACCAAGAAGGTGATTCAGTATCTCGCGGCCGTCGCCGGCACGTCGGGCGGCGCGACGCAGGTGCGTTGTCTACGCGCGCACGCATCGTCCGCTGATGGTGCCGCGCACACAGAACAAGCTCGAGCAGCAGATCCTCCAGACCAACCCGCTGCTGGAGGCCTTCGGCAACGCCAAGACGATCCGCAACAACAACTCGTCGCGCTTCGTGCGTCGCGCGCCGTTTCCGTCCATCGCCGCCCCCGTGAGGCACTCACGGTCGCGCGTGCGCGCAGGGCAAGTTCATCCGCATCGAGTTTGGCTCGGACGGCAAGATTGTCGGCTGCAACATCGACAACTGTGCGCGCCCCCCTTGCTGCCGTGCATCGCCTGACGCTGCCGCGCACAGACCTGCTCGAGAAGTCGCGTGTCGTGCGCCACGCCAAGAACGAGCGCTCGTTCCACATCTTCTACCAGCTGCTAGACGCGGCGTCGCCGCAGCAAAAAGAGGACATGTTCCTCGAGGCACCGCGCCACTACAAATACCTCGAGGGCGAGACGACGATCGACGGCGTCGACAACGTACGCGAGTTTGGCGACACGATGAACGCCATCAAGACGATCGGCTTCACCGAGGCAGAGATCAACAACATCTTCCGCATCCTCTCGGGTGTGCTTCTGCTCGGCAACATGGAGTTCCAGCAGTCGCGCAACGACGACGCGGCCAAGATCAAGGACACGGCGAGTGCGTTTTTTTTCTCCCTTGTCGCGGCTGCTCCTGCTCACCGCGCGTGCGCGTGCGTGCGCCAGTCTGCGACAAGATCTCGCACGTGCTCGGCATCAAGTCGGCCGATTTCCAGAAGGCCCTCGTCAAGCCGCGCGTCCGTGCCGGCCGCGAGGTCGTCACGCAGATGGTCAACGCGCAGAAGGCCGAGTACTCGTGCGAAGCCCTCGCCAAGGTCACGTACGAGCGCATGTTCAAGTGGATCGTCTCCAAGGTGCGGCCCCCACGTGCGGTGCAGCGCGCGACCACGCTCATCGCGCGCGCGTGCGGCCCCCCCC
>CALSCO010000448.1:0-31878 GCA_943704415.1 Parvularia atlantis | reverse complement strand
GGGGGGTCGCGCGCTCACCTGCAGCTGCCCGTTGCCGTTCTGCAGCAGGAACGTGGACGCGTACAGGTTGGCGACGTAGTTGCCGTACGCGTCGAGCACCGCCACCGTGAAGCACGTCTGTGTGCCGGCCACGAGCGTGCCGAATGCGCTCGTGTCGGTGACGCAGTCGGCTGGCGAGATGGGGCCTGCGGGGCACGCGTGAGCCGCACGGCAGCGCACACGTGCGGGCGCGCGCACCAGGGCGCAGGTTGAGCTGCTGCGCGCCGACGGCGCTCCCGTTGAACGACACCACGACTTCGTACACACCCTGCTGCTGCAGCCCTGGAAAGGCGTAGCGGCACGAGCCATCGGCGTTCTGCACCCCAACGCGCATCAGCTGCTGTCAGCGCCGCGCGGGCACGCACCGTCCGGTTGAAGACGGCGGTGGGCGGCGATGTGACGCCAAAGTCGAACTTGAACGAGAGGCCGTCCTGCGTGCACGCCGCGGCGGTGCTGCACGACGTGATCGACTGCCGTCCGCGCACGTGTGAGCCGCACAGACGCGCGGGGTCGGGCCGAGCACGTACCACGACGTCGATGTACACGGCGTTGCCGGCCACGAACTGGCTCAGCTGCGGCACGCTCGAGTCGCCGGTCGAGATGTCGCCTGACGCGCGCGACCCGCGTCAGGCACCACCACCGCGCGCCTCGCACAGCGCGCACTGAACGCGACGGTGGCGACGATCGCCGGCAGCGACACGACGCCCGCGGTCGTGTTGAGCGAGACGCTGTACGTGCCCGCCTCAAAGTTGCTCCTGGTGACGCCCGACTGAGCGGGCGCCCGGCGGTGCGCATCGCCCGCGCGACGCACGCGATCTGGCACAGGATGAGCGTGTCGTCGCCCGAGAGCGGCAGGATCGTCGTCGTGTAGCGGCTGCTCGTGGTCCAGCCGGCCGTCTGCTGGAAGACGCACGCGGTCACGGTCGAGCTGCACACGCGGGTGAGCCGCGACACGCTCCCCGCGGCAACGCTGCACGCGCGCACAGGTCGTTGCCCTCGAGGATGAACTGGGGCGTGTCGCACGAGTCCCACGCGGTGAGCGACGGCGAGACGCTGGCCGGGTCCACGGCTGAAACGCGCGCGCGACGGGCCGTTTCAGCGCGTGCCTTCCCGCGGCATGCGTCGCGCCGCGCCGCGCGCACCCGCTGCCGCCGCGAGGGCCGCGAGGGCCACGAGCGCCACCACGAGGGCCGCCGCGAGGCCGTGTGGGCCTGGGCCCGGCGTGCGTGCGCGCGGCATCCTGTCGGGCGGCGGCACGTGAGGCGAGGGCGTGCACGGTGGGAGCGCAGCGGGGAGGCGGGCAAAGGCGGCGCCGCGGATAGGAGCACGGCGGTGACTGGTCGCGCGGCCCGAAAAACAACACGAAATGAGCTTTGGTGAGACAGAAGGGCACGGAGGGGCGCCGAAGGTGTCTCAGGCGCGCTCCATGAGTGGCCTCGGCGTTCAGCGCCGACGCCGAGACGGCTCAGAGAAGGAAAACGTCTCTGCTTGAAATAGGCCTACTAGTAGGCTGCTATTGACGGCCGCAGGTCGGCGGCGGGCGAACTCGGCGTGGACAGGCACTTGCGCCGCGTGTCGGTCGTCTTTGCGCACGCAGACCGCGCAGATCGGGTGCAGGCACGGCGTGCGTCCCGCGTCCGCGCCCAGCGCCTCGAGGCAGAGCGGGCCCCGGTGACGCATAACTCAGCGTGCATGACGAGCGCCGCTCTGCGCCGCCAATCCATACATGCCGGCGAAAGGATGACGCTGCGCGGCCCGCCTGCCGCGCTGGTGCTCGACGCGGGCGCCTTTGCGACGCGCATCGGCTTCGCGACCGAGCCGGCGCCGCGCTGCGTGCTGCCGTCGGCCGTGGCGGGCGACGGCAGCGGCGCCGCGGTGGACGAAGCGGAGGGCGGGCGCGTGGTGCTCGACGGCGGGCAGGTGACGCACTGGGACATGCTCGAGGCGCTGTGGGCGCACGGCTTCGCGCGGGCGCTGCGGCTGCCGGCCGGCGGCGACGTGGCCGGGCCGCATCCGGTGCTCGTGAGCGAGACGCCGTTCGCCCCGCGTGGGCAGCGCGAGCGCATCGTCGAGCTGCTGTTTGAGCGGCGCCGTCGGTGCAGCTCGCGCTGGGCGCGGCGCTGGCGCTGCTGGCGACGGGCCGCGTGACGGGCGTGGCCGTAGACGCGGGTGAGGCCGCAACGCACGCCGTGGCGATCGTCGACGGCTGGGCGCTGCCGCACGCCGTGATGCGCGCCGACGTGGGCGGGCACGACCTGACGCGGCTGATGGGCCGCCTGCTGGCCGAGCGCGCGCTGTGGCACCCCGGGCAGGACGCGCGCGTGCCGCGGCTGGCGAAGCACGCGGCGGCGCACGTCGCTCCGTCGATGGACGAGGCGGACGCGGCTGGCGGCGAGCCGCGCCGCTTCGCGCTGCCGGACGGGCGCGAGATCGCGGTCGACGCGACAGCGGGCGCGCTGTGCGGCGAGGCGCTGTTCCGGCCGATGGCCGTGCTCGGCGAGGGCGTCGACGTCGGGCCGGGGCTGCACGAGCTCGTGTACGCGGCGCTCTCGGCAGTGACGATGCGCGAGCTGCGCGTGGCGCTCGAGGACAACGTGGTGCTGGCGGGCGGCGGCGTGCTGATGCCGGGCGTGACGGAGCGGCTGCAACGCGAGCTGCGCACCGCGTCGCTGCCCGGCCCACGGGTGCCGACCGTGTATGCGCCGGGGCCAGACGGCGCGTCGATGGCGTGGGTCGGCGGGTCGGTGTTCGCGTCACAGCCGGGCTTTGCAGCCGCGTGCCTCTCGCGCGCCGAGTACGACGAGCTCGGGGCCCGCGCCGTGCACTGGAAGTGCTTCTCCGGCCAGATCGGCTGCTGACGCCCTGGTGCTTCGATGTGTACAGCTGTACCGTTACGCAGCGCCACAAGCAAAAGGCAAAGGGAAACAGGCTAGCCGCCGCCGCAGCCGGTCGTGTCGCTCGTGTCGGGCGCGAATGGGAAGCTGTCCGACTCGGACCCGCTCGCGCCGACCGTGAGGCCGCCGCGAAGGGCAGGCACATCGACACGATGACCTGGCTCAGCACGAGCGCAAAGTTGAGCCCGTTCCGCGGGCGAGCTGCTCGTGTTTGGTCATGTCTAGCGATGAGACGAAAGTCCGACTTGCTGTGAAGCGTCTGATCACACATGAGACGAAAGTGCGACATGCTGTGAAGCATGTGAAAGCGTGTCGAGCGCATGTGCGCCATGGTGGGTGAAGTGTGGACGGACATTGCCTTGTCGTGCAGCGGGCCACATGACGCGCCGCCCGCTGCTCGCGCTCGCGCTGCTGCTGCTGCTGCTGGCGCTGCTGGCCGTGCCGCTCGTCGTCGCGGCGCAGGAGCCGACGGAGACGCCGACGCCGACACCCACGACGACCACGCCGCCGCCGCCGCCGACGGGCGCGCCGACGACGCCGCCCCTGTGGCCCTCACCGCCGCCTGAAGAAGAAGTCGAGCTGGGCCGCTGCTGCGCGTGCTGCGCGGGCCGCGGGTGCTCGCCGGGTGCGTCGTGGCCGTGTGGGCGCAACGGGGAGGCATCCCGCTCAACGTGCGACGCGCGACGGCGCAGGCTTCTCGTGCTGCGGGATGAACGCGCAGTACACCCAGTGCTACTGCTGCCTGCAGGGGCGCACGTGCGACGTGCTCCCGGCCGACGGCGGCGCGCTGCGGCTGCTCAGCAACGACACCGTCACCATCAAGTGCCGGCGCAGCGAGTGAATGGCGGCGCGCCGTTGTGGTGTGTCGTTTGTGTGCATGTCGCGCAAGAGAGCACTGCATTGACCCGTTCAGCACTGCATTGACCCTTAGCTCTATCAGACGTGGGCGGCGCATCGAACCTACAAACTTTTTACGAGAGCACACGGGCGCGCTCGTCGAGGAGACGCTCGAGGCGCGAGGCAAGCGCGTCCACGTCGACGGTCGTGTCCTGGTTGACCCAGTACAGGTTGGCCTCCCATCGGTCAAAGCGCGAGGACGGGTCGGCGCGGATGCGGGCCTGCAGCGCCGCGTCAAGGTGGCGGATCGGCGCGTCGTCGAAGCGCGTTGCGGCGCGGTCCGGGTTGGTCCAGCTGGTGTAGCGCACGCCCAGGCGCCGCGCGAGCTGCTCGTACGACGCGCGCTCAAAGCTGTAAGGGAAGATTTCGAGCACAGCGGCGTTGGCGGGCAGGAAGAGCAGGTTGGCCAGGCCGGAGCCGTGCGTGCCCACGAGCACGTCCGTCTCCTGCAGCAGGCGCAGCTGCGCGTCCCACGACAGCATCTCGAGCCGCGTCGGCTCCACGACCACGCCCGGGACGCACCGCAACCGCCGCAGCAGCTCGTCCTCGTTGACGATCACGCGGTCGCGCTCGCGCTGCAGCAGTCGCACGCGCACGGACGCCGTCGAGCCGACGGCCGCGGCCGGCAGAGGCATTGCGTGGTCCGCAGCACCGACGAGGTCGCGTAGAATGCGATCACGAAAGTCGCGCAGGTCGTTGTCCTTGACGCGCCCGATGCCCTGCTCTCGCTTGCTCGTCAGCGCGCGGTAAACGCATTGAGCGACGCACCGCGCCGCCGTAGTTGTAGCCGGCGGGGCCGACGTGCAGCTCGGCGAAGCAGCGCCACGATCGGCCCTTGGACGCCGCGGCGCCGACAAACTGCACGGTGTGGCGCGTGAAGGGCATTGGCCGCAGCCGCGCCGACAGGCCCGTGCGGCTCGGCTCGGTGAGCAGCAGGAGAAAGTCGCGCGGGTCGGGCCGCTCAAACTGCCGCGCGTGGCGCAGCAGCCACCACAGCCCGAGCATCTCGTCCAGCAGCCAGTGGTAGTACATGTTGGACGGCGACGAGACGAAGAACGTGCGTGTGACGATCCACTCGGCCTGCGCTCGCGCGAGGCGCGTCAACGAGATGCACGCGCACGTGAGCGCACACGGTACCTCGTCCTTGTCCGGTGCGGCAGCACGTTCCGGCGCCACGCGCAGCTGCAGCCGCGGGTGCGAGTCGTACGTGCCCACGACGACCTCGACTGGCTCAACGTCGCCGCCAAACGCCATCCACACGTCGTCCGCGCGCCGGTAGCACACGTTGCGCATCTCGCACGTGCGATCGGCCGGCCCGGGCCCGCCCTCGCACCGCACGCGCGACACGCGCGCCGCCCGGGCCGCGCCGGCCGCGACGACGACGATCAACGCGAGTTTGGCACTGATCGCGGCGGCTGTCATTCAGCAATGTCGCCGTTTGGCACTGATCGCGGCGGCTGTCATCAAGCAATGTCGCCGTTTGGCACTGATCGCGGCGGCTGTCATCAAGCAATGTCGCCGTTTGGCACTGATCGCGGCGGCTGTCATCAAGCTATGGCGAAGCAGTGGGGCTCCCTCATCGCGCTGCTGATCGTCGTCTTCGCGGCGTCGTCGTCGTCGTCGGCGCGCGCGAGCGAGGTCATCGCGCTCGACAGCAGCACGTTCGACGACGCCGTGCAGCGCGGCGACGGCCGATGGCTCGTCGAGTTCTACACCGAGTGGTGCGGCGTGTGCAAGAGCTTCAAGCCGACGTACCAGCGCATCGCCGACAAGCTCGCAGACCAGCGCGACCCGCGCGTCTTTGTCGCCAAGACCGACGTCGACAGCAGGTGCGTGTACCCATTGATGATGGTTCGCGTGTGAGAGGGCGGCTGACGGTGGGGCGCACGGCAGCCTGGGCCTCGCCCTCCGCTTCCACGTCGAGGCCATCCCGACCATGTTTGTGATCGACCAGGGCCGCGCGTACCGCTACAAGGGCGCGTCCCTACCGTGTGCAGATCGTCTGACTGACGGGGCCGCACCGCAGGCGCGCTCAACGACGAGCACCTCGCGAGGTTTGTGCGTGACGAGTTCAAGAACGCCGAGCCGGTTGAGGGATTCTTTGACCCGCTCTCGCTGCAGTGCGCGCGCGCGTATCGTACGTGCGGCGCCCGCTAACGCACGGGCCGCGGGCAGGATGCGCGTGCTCGGGCGCATCGCCGACCTCGGCAACCTTCTCGTGCACACGGTCAAGAACCTGGCCGAGCAGTACGACGTGCCGCTGTGGCTCGCGATCGCGCTCGGCAGCGGCGTCGTCGTGCTCGCGTCGTTCCTCACCGGCTACGTCCTCCTGTGCGCCGACGGGATGCGGGAGGGATTGCACTGACGCGCCGCCAGGTCGCTGATCACGGCCCTCACGCTGCTCGTCGCTCCTCGTCCTCGTCGTGCGCCGACTGCGATAGCTGCGACCGCTGCTGCTCCGAGTACGACGGCCACGCCGACCAAGACGAGCAAAAATGACAAGGACAAGACGACGCCCTCGACGCCGTCCGCGCCGTCCAGTGAGACCAAGAAGAAAAAGTGAACGCACACTCGTCTGCATGCTTCGAGCGCTGATCGCCCGCTTCACGTCGTCGTTGACGGCGGCGACGACGGCGCCGGCCGAGACGATCACGCGGCACCGCGCGGTGCACTGGTCGGCGGCGGAGGACGCGGTGCTGCGCGAGCTGGTGGCGCAGCACGGCGAGCGGGCGTGGACGGCCGTGGCCCGTGCGATGCCGAGCGGGATCAACCCGGCCCTGGGCGAGCGCCGGCGCACGCACGGCCAGTGCCACCGCCGCTGGACCGAGGTGCTGAGCCCGCGGCTGCAGCACGTGGCGCGCGTGCAGCCGGCCGACGCGCCCGCGATTGTCGCGCTGGCGGCGCAGCTGCGCGGGCAGCGCGGCGCCGTGGGCCAAATCGCGGCGCAGCTCGAGCACAAGTACTCGCAGCACACGATCGCGCGGTTCATCCGCGGGCTGGGCGTGCGCGGCGGCGCGTGGGACGACGACGAGGACGCGCGGCTGCGCAAGGCCGTGCGCGCGCGCGACAAGGGCGCGACGTGGGGCGACGTGGCGCGCGCCGTCCGCACCCGCAATGCCGTACGTTGTCGAAGCTGCTGCGGATCGCCCTCACGTGTGCGCACGTACCACAGGAGCAGTGCAAGCTACGCTGGGCTGTGATCGAGCACCGCGGGGTCAGCAGCCGCCGCCGCGCACCGCTCGCGCCGTGGACGGCTGAGGAGGACGCGCGCCTGACGGCCCTCGCTGACGCGCACGGCCGCAGCTGGACGCGCATTGCCGCCGTCCTCGGCAACGGCCGCCGCGGCTCGGACGTGCGCGCGCGCCTGCTCACGCTGCGCGGCGCGGCCTCGGCTGGCAAGTGGACGCAGGACGAGACCAACCGGCTCGTCGCCGCCGTCAAGCACACCCTCGCCACGCTCAAGCCGCACGAGCACATCTCCTGGGCCGCCGTCGCCGCCGCCGTCGGCACGCGCAGCGAGCGCCAGTGCAGCATGCGCTGGCACAGCCGCAAGGACAAGGCTGCCCTGCTCAGCGGCACGCCGGGGCTCGACCCGATCAGGCTCCAGCGGCACAAGAGGGCGCCTGTGGGGGGTGCGGTGCCCGTGGGGGGTGCGGTGCCCGTGGGGGGGGCGTGAACTCAGGCTGATCAGCCTCAGGCTAACTTGAAGTCCGTCACGGTCGACCGCGACATGCGCGGCGGAGCCACGACAGTAGTGCCGCAATGTCCACCCTCACGCACGCTGCCACCGTGTCCTCCCGCGGACCATCCGTGCACGGTGCCGCTGCGCGTCCGCAGCCTGTCCGAGTTAGGCTCATTTCTGCGCCGCGGCGGCGTCCCGGATAAGACTTTTATACCGAGCACGTCGTGACGACCAGGGAGCAAGGAGATCGACACGGTGACGCTCAGGCGCCTCGTCTCTGTTGCTGCTGTGGCGATGGACGAACGCAGGCAGCACACGCCGCGACGCCCTCGTCGTCCGCCTTCCTCGGCGACGTCTTCGCGACAGACGAAAGTCGACTATTGCTTCATAGTCGCTGCGCGTCAGCCATGGCCGCCATCAGTTTGCGGGTTGTACACGGCGCCAAGCATGAAGAAGTCGGCTTCGGTCGAAGTGCGTCTCTCTCTCTCTCTCTCTCTCTCTCTCTCTCTCTCTCTCTCTCTGCGCGCGCGCGACACGGCCACTGACACGCGCACCGCACGCCGCAGAAGCCGATGCCGCGCTCGGGCTCGGGCTTGCTTAAGTTCTCGTTGTGCGTGGCTGCTGCCGGCGCCGCCTGCGCGCACGTGATTGATGGCTGGCTCACGCCACCGACTGGCCGCCGACAGCAACCAGCAGAAGACGTTCCGCCCGAAGCTGTCGCTGTGGCCGGGCGGCGCGTCGCGCTTCTCGCTGGCGGGGCAGCTGGCCGAGACCGCGGTGCTGAGGTGGCGGCGGACCGCGTGCGGGATGAGGCGGCCGGCTGACGATTGAGCGACGGACGCAGCGCCGACCTGCGTCAGGCCGTCGTGTGCCCGCCCGACTACGACCTGAACGAGTGGCTGGCGGTCAACATGGTCGACTTCTTTAACCAGATCAACCTGATCTACGGCAACATCGCCGAGTTCTGCACGAAGCAGGCCTGCCCCGTCATGAACGCGGGCTCGCGGTACGCATCGATTGGCTGGCGCTGATCGCACTGCTCTGATCACGCTTGGCCCAGATACGACTACCTCTGGGCCGACGGCGTCACGATCGAGAAGCCGATCAAGTGCAGCGCGCCCGACTACGTCTCGTACCTGCTCGCGTGGGTGCAGAGCCGCTTCGACGACCAGGAGCTGTTCCCGCGCAGCGCCGGTGCGCTGCTGTGTTGCTGTTTGCGCGGTCGCGGCTGCCGTGCTCACGCGCAAGAGTGCGATGCAGACACGCCGTTCCCGCCGCACTTTTTCAACGAGGTGCGGACGATCTTCAAGCGCCTGTTCCGCGTGTACGCGCACATGTACTACAGCCACTTCAAGGTGGCTCTGACGGTCTGCGAACGTGTGCAGCACGCAGCTTGACGCGCCGCTGCCCGCAGAACATCGAGGGCATGGGCATGGACGCGGTCGTGTACCTCAACACGTGCTACAAGGTGCGCAGCGGACCCAGCGCGAGGGCGCCCTGACACGGTCACGCACAGCACTTTATGTTGTTCATCTTCCGGTACTCGCTCGTGGAGCGCAAGGAGCTCGAGCCTCTGGCCGCGGTGACCAACAAGGTGCGGTGGCCGCTCGTGCCCGGCGCGCTCGTTGACGTGCGCGGTGCTCGCAGCTGCTGAGCTCGGAGGAGCAGGTGCCCGCGCTGATGTCGCCGTCGCCGCTCTCGTCCTTTGCCGCCGACGTGAGCAGCACGGGCAGCGAGATCCCGCGCAGCCCGAGCGCGACCTCGAACCTGCGCAGCAGCGCCAACATGTTGGCGCTGTCCCTGCGCGCGACCTGCTCGCTGACACCACCCGGGTCGCAGCTCGGTCAAGAGCGTCATTGCCGGCCACGCCCCGTCGACCAAGACGCTCGTGTCGGCGCTCAAGAAGGTCATGATCATGCCGGCCTTTGCCTACGCGCCGACCGAGGCCGAGGCTAAGGCGCTCTCGGCCGCGACGGCCATCCATGCCGCCGTGACGGACTTTCACGTGCTCGTGCAGCGGCCGGACGTCGACGTCGTGTTCATCGCGGGCCCCGTCGAGGACCGCAAGGCTCTCGTGCGTGCGCGCGAGCTGCGCTGTGTCACCGCCTCACACACCGCGTAGTTCCTCGCGGCCGTTGGCGCCGGCAAGCATGCCGTCGTTGAGCAGCCGGCTGGGCTTAGCAAGGAGGACCTGGCCGAGATGCACAACGCGGCCACGCAGCGCCAGAAGCGGGCATGTGCTGCAAGTGTGCGGCTGCGTTTTTGCTGACCTGCGGCGCCCGCAGCTGGACGCGTCGCACGCAGGCTCGATCGTCTTCTGCTCGGTCAACTTTCCGTGGCGGTTCCTGCCGACGTCGCGGCGTATGCGTGGTGTGCCTCGTCTGATGCGATGCGGCCTTCAGCTCACATCGCTCGCAGCGCTGTTCTTCAAGGACTACTGCGGCGACGTCGTACTCCTTCGCGCGCACCTCACCCTGGCCGCACCGCCGCAGCAGGAGCAGGGCGCGTGGACCGAGAGGCACATCGGCGCCGACACGGCCGCGCTGATTGACCTGATGCACTTTGTGACGGGCCTGCGGTGCGCTCGGGGCTGTTGAGTCGAGCGGAGCGCTGACACGATCCGCGCGCGTGTAGCATGTCGAGCGTGCACGCGCTGCTGAAAAAGTCGCCCAGCACGCCAGACGCCGGTCCGTTGTGCGCGCTCGCTGACGCAGGGGCTGACGCGGCCGCAGTCGACACGGTGACGGCGCAGGGCGTCGTCGGCGAGGGCATCCCTGCGCAGATCTACGTCTCACACAGCAGCAGCGGTCCGCCCTACCCGCACGCATGCACTCTGTGCTCACGCGCGGACCAGGCCCCGCGTCGACTGCGCTCGAGATCTACGGTGCCAAGGGCACCCTCGTCCTGCGCGACCTCGCGCTGCACGGCTGCCAGGCGCCCGCTACCGAGCTCACGCCCGTCGCGACCCTCGTCGGCTCGGCCGACTTTGAGGAGGCAAGTACACACGTGACCGCACGCACTGCCCGCGCTCACACGCGGCGGCAGCACGGCGGCACGGCCGCGGCGGGCGGGTTCGCGCTGATGGCCCGGGCCTTGCGCGCGCTCGTGGTCGAGAAGGACGAGCAGATCCTGCGCGACGCCGCGTCGACCGCGGATGCGCTCTACGTCCAGGTGCGTGCGCGACCGCCACAGCGCGGCTACGTGCTCACCGCCCCGTCGCGGCGCAGTCGGTGATCGACGCGATCAAGCGCAGCATCGAGACGGCCGCGAGCGAGCCTGTGACGATGCCGGCCTTATCGCAGCACGTGCTCACGCGGTCCATGAGCCGTGAGGATCTGGGTGCGTGAGCCACAGGGTGTTGTTTGTGTGCCAGGTTCGCGTTGCGAGTCATCATGATCATGATTGCCAGGTTGCCAGCGGTTCGCGTGGCGTGTCATGTTTGTCACATGTGTTTGTGACACGGCGCCACCTGCACTTTGCCAACTTCGCCGACGATGATCCATCCCATCTTTGCGCCGCAGGTCGCCGCGCCGCAGCAACAACAACAACAACAACAGCAGCAGCAGCAGCAGCAGCAGCAGCGTGCGACGCAGCCGCCGCCGTACGAGACGCCGCGCGTGCGATGTCGGCGGGGTTCGTGGCGGAGCTAGTCGACCTGGCGACCGACGTGACAACGGGCGACGTGTGGACGACGACGACGACGATGCGCCGCTACGTGCACGACGTCTTTGTGCGCGCGCTGGAGGAGCGCAAGGTGCTCGTGCTGAGCGTGAACAACGAGCGCCGCCGCGGCTACATGGAGCAGATCGGCCTGAGCCAGTACGTGCTGCTCTTCAACACGAACTTGGGCACGACTCGGACGGCGGGCGGCGCCAACCCGATCTACGCGATCGCGGTGCAGGTGCCGCCCACGCCGACGGTGCGCCCCTACTACGTCTTCTTCGCGACGGGCGTGCTCGTGGACGGCCACCGCACGCTCGCGGCGCTGCAGCGTATGGCCACGCGCGACAACCCGGCCGACGCCGTGCTGCTCACGGTCGAACCCAACGACACGGCCTCGATCATCCCGCTCTGTGTCCTCTGTGTTCACGGGCTATACAAGAAAAGAGTGCTGTCACCCCGGTCCGGTCCCGCCTGCGTTGAGGCAGTCGACGCAGCCCACGTGCCGGCGGTACTCGGCCTGGGCGGCGCGGAATTCGGCCACGTCGCGTGCAAACCCGGGCCCCATGCGCTGCACCTGGCGCTCAAACAGTTCCTTCGCGACGGCGTAGAGGCGCGTGTCGTACTTGCGTGGGGCGAACGTGCGCATGAGCCGCTCAAGGCGGAGGCGCACAACGGATGTGCGCACACCTGGTTGCGGGCGAGCACGGCGGCGCGCACCGGCGCGGGCAGGTCGGCGGTTCGCGGCCGGTCCGTCACGGCCTTGGTCTTGTTGAACAGGAGCGACTGGAAGCCGGCGTAGTGACGCATCATGACCACACTCTCGTCCATGCGCTCGTACAGCCCCACGAAGCCAAACTGCCGGCGGCACAGTTGAGACGGCGACAAAAACGCGCGGTGTGAGGCGCGCACCGTGCGCAGGTTGCGCTCGGCCTGCTCGTACACCGTCGCGTTGGGCACGCCGTACACGCCGCTGATGAACTGCACCTGGTTGTCCTGCCCGTCGAGCGAGACCTCGACCCAGCGCTCGAGCGGGTTGTTGCCTGTCGCGCGCGTGTGAGGTGCAGCGGCACGCTCTGCACAGCGCAAGGCAACGCACGCGCAAGGTAGTGGAAGCGGTCCGTTGTCGACGCGAGGTGATAGTAGTAGTGCGACACGACCTGCGGCGCGTGCGCGCTCAGACGTGATCGCACGCAGGGATGCGCACGCACGCGGTCGAGCGGGTCGCGCAGGAACGTCATGTACGTGCAGGGCCGGTCAAAGTGCACGTGCAGGCCGTATCTGCCGCGTCGCCCGCCCGCCCATCAGCCAGCCGCCCGATGCGCGCGCCGTCGGCGCGGGTCGCACTTGAAGTGCCCAAAGACAAAGTCGTGCTCGAGCATCTCGCGGATCACGCGCGGCTCGCGCGGATGGTGCCAGTAGCGGATGAAGCCCGGCCCGCCGTTCTCGGGCAGCTCGGCCAGCTTCCCTGCGGTCCGCCACATCAGCACGCCGCACGCCGAGCGAGCGCGCGCGCGCGCGCGCGCACCGATCGCCGTCCCGCCCGACTTTGGCACGTGCACAAACAGGTACGGGCGCGGCAGCAGCAGCTTTGTCGTCGCCGGCTGGTCCGCATCGGCCTCGCGCGATCGACGCAGCGCCGCCAGCGCCAGCAGCAGCAGCAGCGCAACAAGCAGCAGCAGCAGCAGCAGCAGCAGCAGCAGCAGCGCCGAGCGCGGCGTGAGCCGCGTCATGCTTCGCCGCCACACCCGTGCGCAGACAGGATATGGGCGGGGCCACGTGCACCGTTTCGGCGCCGCACACAGGTCAGTCACGCTCAGGCTCAGCCGGCTGCGATGCCGCGCGCGCCGCGCTCGCCAACGGTCGAGTTGGAAAGCGAGATGGCGGACGAGGCGGACGGGGCGGACACGGCGCGGGTGCAGCTGCTGGTGTTGGATGCGCCATTGCCGACGGTCGAGCTCGAGGGCGAGATGGACGACTTGGAGCCCGCGCTGGTGAACTTGAAGCGCAAGTGTGGGCGGCCGCCAAAGCCCAAGCCGTCGATCGTAGCCGCGCCCGTGCCGCCGGCGAAGCGCCAACGCGGGAGGGCGCGCAAGGAGCGGGTGCCCGGGATCGTCGTGGAGCTGGAGGGCGAGCTGGACGTGCTGCCGGAGCGGCAACGCGCGACGCTTGAGGACCTGCTGCGCGTGGGGCTGGTCGAGCCGGGCGAGGAGAACCTGACGATCGACTTTCAGGAGAAGCGCTTTGTGGGCGGGCTGCGCGGGGACGGGCAGATAGTGCACGTGAGGCCGACGAGTGCGTGCGGCGCGTGCGCGCTAGGTGAGACATTGCTGACGCGCGCGGGGCGGGGCGGCCAGACGCGCGGCACAATCTTGCGCCGGGGCAGCTGTTCAGGTCGCCGTCGGCGTGGTCGATCGTGTGCAAGCGCTTCGTGCGGCCGAGCAAGCGGGTGCGTTTTTGCGCGGTCGACGTGTTCCGCTCACCGCTGGCGCAGGCCGATAACGGGTGGACGTCCGTGCGCTACAACGGCGGGTCGTCGCTGCTGCGGCTGAAAGAGGCGTACCAGGTCATGTACGGCAGTCCTGCGGGTGCGGCGCTGCAATCCGCCGGGGGCCGTGCCCGTCTGCGCGAGCGCGATGTGCCCGATGATAACTCTACCGACACCGACACGGAGGACGACGACGGCACGACATCGTCATCGTCGTCGTCGTCGTCCTCGTCTTCATCGGCACCGGCGCCCACCGCCGCCGCTGTCGCCGTTGTGCAGCCCGACGTGCGCGCGCGTCTGCGCCGGCCCAACGCGTCGGCCAACAGCCGGCCTGTGCAGATGTGCGTGGACCCACACACACGCGCGCGCGCGCGTCACGTCGCTCACACGCTTGCTGGTCGCAGAGCGTCACACAGCCTGGTGCCGTGCGAGGACATCGGTGAGGCCGAGGCGCCGTTCCGTGTGCGGCTGTCCGCTCAGGCACTGGTGACGATGGAGCTGCACGCGCACCTGTCGCACATGGAGATCATCGGGTACCTGGCCGGCTCGTGGGACCCCGAGGCAAAGCGTGCGACGCCTGCGCGCGCGTTTGCAGTGTGGACCGACTTGCCGTGTCGCAGTGCTCGAGGCCGTGGACGCGTACCCGTGCTGCGCGCTCGAGGGCGATGTCCACAGCGCTGACCGGTGCGCACGCGTTGCCTACAGCACTCGCCTTGACGCGGCGCATCAGCGAGACCAACGTCGAGATGGACCCGAGCGCGGAGATGGAGGTTCGCACTGAGATCGCAGAGCAAGGGGTGCGTGCCGTGCCCGCGTGCCGGTACGCATTGGCTCACGCCGCGCCGCGCCCGAAGCTGCACATCGTGGGCTGGTACCACTCGCACCCGGTTTTCGACGCCGAGCCGTCCGTGCGCGACCTCGAGAACCAGCGCAGCCACCAAAAGCTGTTCCGGTGCGAGCGCACGTCGCTTTTCCCGTTTGTCGGCGTGATCGTCGGTGCGCGTCCCGTGCGTGCAGCCATCTCGGTGCTCACGTGCGTCCACGTGCGCAGCGCCGTACTTCCCGCGGCCGCGCCTGGAGCCCTCGCGCGTGACGTGCTTCGTGGCGGACGACCCGCACATGCGCGCGCTGCGCATGCCCACGATCGTGTTCCGCGCAGCCGCGGCGCCGCACGTGCAGCTGTCGACCAAGATCGTGCGTGCGCTGTCCGTGCCGATCTCGACGGCTGACCTCCGTGCCCGTCGCCAGCGCAAGGCGCGCGACCTCATGCATGGCCGTGCCGACCGGGTGTACCTCGACGACGTGTGGCGCGGCGGCACGACCCGGCGGCACAAGCTGCGCCTGTCGCTCGTGGTGCATCTGCAGCGGGCGGGTCCATGCACGTGTGCGCAGTGCGCCAGCGGCGCGGGCAGCGACGGCGAGGGCGCGGCCGAGGCCGACGTGCTCAACGCGATCCTGTCACTCGTGTAGGGCACAAGTTATAGCTTGAACTGCATTCATCGTGTACACACGAATGGTGGTCCACGTCACGTCGAGCGCCGCGTTCGACAGCGCCATCCGGGCCAACAAGGCGCGCGTGCGCATTGCGCCCCGCCCGGGCACGCCACTGACCGCATCGTGGCTCGGGGGCACGCAGCTCACGATCGTCGACTTCTTCGCCGAGTGGTGCGGCCCGTGCAAGGCGATCGCGCCGTACGTCGACCAGCTCTCGCGCGAGTACCCGGACGTGGCCTTCATCAAGGTGCGCGCGCGACGAGCCGCGGCAGGCTGCTACCCGTGGTGCTGACGCCGATGGCCCCTCACCCAGGTCGACACCGATCAGCTGCCGGACGTGGCGCGCGCGTGCGGCATCAGCGCCATGCCCACGTTCCAGGCCTATGTCGCCGGCAAGAAGGTCGACCAGCTTGTGGGCGCCAGCCGCGACGGCCTCAAGGCGCTCGTGACGAAGCATCGGTGCGCGGTGCGGTCGCGGGGTGGACATTGTGCTAACTCAGCAGCGGCGTACGAACAGCAGCGCCGCGCCCGCCGGTGGCTTCCCGAGCGGCGGCGGCCAGCGCCTTGGCTCGTCGACCGACGCCGCGCCCGCCACTCCTGCTGCTGCTGCTGCTGCTGCTGCTGCTGCTGCTGCTGCTTCGCCTGCTGCTGCTGCTGCTGCCACTGCCGCCGCGCCCGCGCCCGCAGCTGCTGCCGCCGCCCCGCGCGCGACGCCGACGTACAAGCCGGCGCCGCGCCAGCGCACGGTGCCCGAGCCGCCGCGCAACTACACGGGCCCGGCGATGCTCGCGATCGCGGTCGTGTTCTTCGCGATCGCCTACTTGACGGCGTGAGCTGTCTCTGCGTGCTGTGTGCGCAGTGTGCGGTGCGGAGAGAGTACACTGTGCGTACAGGCGGTGGGGCGTGAGAGCGAGAGGGCGAGCGATCACCCGACAGTCGCGTTGTGCGGCGGGCCGTAGAGCTCGATTAGGTGCGGGATGAGGAAGCCGAGCGGCACGAAGAAGGCGACGGCGGCGAGCACGAGCGCGACGGCCATCTGCACCTCGCGTGTGCACACGATCGCCCAGCGCCGTCGCGGCGCGGGCCCGCCCGTTTGCTCCGTGAGCGTGCGATAGACGGGCATCAGGTCGATAACGGCAGAATGCGCCTGGCTGGACCCGCGCGGCACCAATGGCGGCGGACCAGGTGCGGGCGCGCCGTCGCCTCGTTAACTGCGCCGACCGGCGGATGCGCGTGCAGGGCCCTGGCTGGCAGACCAAGATCGAGCTCGCGGAGAAGGGCCAGCTGGTCGTGAACGAGTTTGGCGCGGCGGCCAAGCAGCTGGTCAAGGGCTCGGGCGTGCCGGAGGTGCGCGGCCGCGGCTGATGTGCGCGGGCGTCTGACCGCGCGTGCAGGAGCTGAGCAAGACGCTGCGGACGATGGCCGGGACGGACGCGGTCATGGGCACGACGGAGCAGGTGCTGCTCGTGCGCGTACGCGTGCGCGTGCACCGGCCGGCCTCACGCGAATTGCGTGCGCACAGTCGCTCAAGCAGGCCAACATGCTGCTCGCGCAGATGAACGCGGCGGGCGACGGGACGCTCCGGAGCATGCAGCAGGTCGCCTACGTCGACAAGCACCTCGACGTCGAGCTGTGGACCTCCCAGACGTGAAAATTTGTGCTGATGGCTGATGATGATCGCGAGTTGCAGAGCGACTCGAATGCCGTGCGCACTCCAGCAGCCGTGCCCAGCCCAGCCGCGCCCAGCCCACAGGACCAGGACGACCAGCACCAGGACGACCACCACGGCGATGCCGTCGCCAGCCCACCTGCCGTGCCCAGCCCAGAGGACGACCAGCACGTACAGCAGGTGTTCCTGAACCCGGGCGCGGGCTACGTGTGCCGCACAGACGTGCCGTTCGAGCGCGTGCTGCGCGACGACGCCCCGCGCGCGCCCTACCGCCGCCGGCGCGACGAGGCCAAGACGGTGATCCACTGGGGCCAGCGCAAGCTGCTGATGAGCGAGATCGAGTTCCTCACGCGCTTCCGTCGGCCGGACCGCGCGCCGCTGCGCGTGCTGTACGCGGGCGCGGCGCCGGGCACGCACCTGCGCCTGCTCTCGAGCCTGTTCCCGGAGGTTTCGTTTGTCCTTGTCGACCCGGCGCCGTTCACCGTGGCGGGCACGGCGCGGATGCAGCTGCTGCAGGAGCCGTTCACGGACAACGTCGCGCTGCGCTACTCGGGGTCAGGCGAGCTGCTCTTCATCAGGTATGCGGCATTCCGTGCGCGCTGCATCTTGACGACTGCGGCCGCCAGCGACGTGCGCACGGCGCAGAGCGAGGACGACGCGGCGAGCGAGGCCGCGGTGCAGGCCGACATGCGCGCGCAGATGCACTGGCACGCGCTGCTGCGGCCGCGCGCGAGCATGCTCAAGTTCCGGCTGCCGTGGACGGCTGGGCAGACGACGTACCTCGCGGGCGAGCTGCACCTGCCCGTCTGGGGCCCCGTCACAACGACCGAGACGCGCCTGGTCGTGCCGGGCCCGGGCGAGGCCTCGCGCGAGTACGACCACGTCGCGTACATGGAGCAGCTGTTCCACTTCAACACGGTCACGCGCGTGGCGCTCTACGCGCACCCCGTGCCGGTGCCGCCGCACGCCGCCGAGGGCCTCGACCGCTGCTACGACTGTGCGGCCGAGGTGCGCATCCTGCTCGCGTACCTGGCCGGATGCCGCGGCAGCAGCGCGAGCGCCGGCGTCGAGCACGAGCCGCCCGAGGGCCTCGGCGCACGCGTCACGGCCATGTCGCGGCGCATCTCGCGCGTCCTCGGCGGCGCCGTCGGCCGCACCCTGCGCTCGCCCAACGACGACCCGGCCGTGCGCGCCGAGGGCATCCGCGCCCGCCAACAGCTGTCTACGACGAGTATAGCAACAGACAATTAACACGATAGCATGGGTGGTCTCTGGGCTTCGCCCTGTGTCTCTGTGGCGGCGCGCTCTGCGTGCTGCTGCGCCTCTTTCGCTCTCTCTCTCTCTCTCTCTCTCCGTCTCGTGCCCGCGCTGCTCGTGCTGCTCGTGCTGCTCGTGCACGCCGCCTCACGCGCCCGCCAACACTCACGCCGCGGCATCGCCTCACAGGTCAGACACGTCAACGCGTCGGCACACGAGGCGACCATGCGGCTCTTCGGCGGCGCGAAAAAGCCACAGACAAACAACGTCAAGGACAGGTGCGCAGCGCGGCGCTGTCGCGCGCGTGCTCGTGGCTGAACGCGCTCGCGGCACCCAGCGTGCTGCGGCTGCGCGAAAACATCGAGATGCTCGAGAAGCGCGAGAAGTACATTCAGACCAAGATCGACCTCGAGCTCAAGGTCGCGCGCGAGAACGCGCAGAAGAATAAGAAGAGTGCGCCCGCCCCGCCTTCTCTCTCTCTCTCTCTCTCTCTCTCTCTCTCTCTCTCTCTCTCTCTCTCTCTCTCTCTCTCTCTCTCTCTCTCTCTCTCTCTCTTTTGTTTCTCCTACTCACATCCGGCGCGCACACAAAGCCGCGCTCATGGCCCTCAAGCGCAAGAAGGTCTACGAGAAGCAGATCGACCAGCTGATGGCCACGCGCATGAACCTCGAGACACAGCTGATGCACATCGACAGTGCCGCGCTAAACTACGAGGTCCTCAAGTCGATGAAGAGCGGCAACGAAGCGCTCAAGGCCATCCAGGGCAACATGTGCGCCGTCCCTTTCACGCCTCGTGCAACTCTGCTGACGCCGCGCGCAGGACGATCGACCACGTTGACCAGATCATGGACGACATCAACGAGCAGATGGAGGTGGCCAAGGCGGTCAGCGACGTCATCGCGGTGCCGCTCCTGGGCGACCAGCTCGACGAGGTGCGTCGCGGCGAACGCACTGTGCCCGCATACTCACACCTCCTCGGCGCGCGCAGGATGAGCTCAACGCTGAGCTTGAGCAGCTCGAGCAGGAGGAGATGAACGCCAACCTGCTCAAGGTCGACGACGAGCCCACGGTGGCCGTGCTCAACGGCGCGCCCAAGGTGCCCACAACCGAGCCCAAGGGCCGGCCGCCCGCGGCGGTCATGGACGACGACGAGGCCGAGCTGGCACAAATGCGCGCCGAGATGGCCATGTGAGCTGTGCTTTGGTGGAAGCCTCGGAGGTCTGTACATAACAAGGAAAAGGCGCGCTGGGAAGGGCTGCGTACGGTCGCCCATGCTCGTCCGGGCGGATCGCATTCAGTCGTCATCGTCGCCAAAGACGTTGGCCCCGAGCTTGGGTCTTACTGCTGCTGCTACGGCGGCGGGCGGGCGCACGCCCCCGAGCGAGAAAGCGACGGGTGTCGAGGGCGGGCGCGGCGGCTGCTGAGGCGGCGGCAGTGGCGGTGGTGGCGGCGGCGGCTGCTCGTCGGTCGCCGGTGGTGGCGGTGCCGCGGTCGCCTGCCACGCCATGTACGCCGTGCGCTGTACCTCGGCTGCCTTATCGTGGATGCGCTGCAGTTCACGCTCCTCGCGCTTCTGCTCGCGCCGCGCCCGCTCGTCGCGCACGCGCGAGCCCTCGGCCTCCTTGAGCTCCTTGAAGCGCTGGAACGCGGTGTCACGCGCACGCTCGCACCTACACCACGCCGTGCACACCTTGCGGTGGATGTGGTCGTAGCTGCCCAGGTGCGTCTCGTACTCGCTCGCTTTCTTGTACTGCTTGTCGCAGACGTCGCACCGGAAGACCTTATTCATCTCAGCCACGTCGCGGCGGATCTCGTCCTGCCGCGCGGCCTTGGCCTGCGTGCGTCTCAGCTGAGTGAGAGCGATCGCGGCGAAAGCGCACCTCGCGCTGCTGCCGCAGCTCGTCCGTCTCGGTCTGCTCCACGGCCAGCAGCCGGCGCACGGCCGCGGCCTCGTTCAGCAGCGCGTCCTCGTGCTCGACCCGCCCTACGCCCGACAGGTCGCGCTTCGGGTTGACCGGCACGGGCTCGCGCCGCCCGTGCCCGCCGCGCCCGAGCCCGCGCCCGGCCGCCCAGCCCATCTTGACGAGCAGGCGGTAGCCGGCGTTGGTCTCGGGCAGGAACCGCTCCATCGCCGTCCCGGCGGCGGCCTGCGCGCGCGCACGGAGAGGGCAGCGGGCCGCGCCTTGGTCACGATCGGCGTGCACGAACCGCGCCGCCGTCGTCGTCGCCCTCGCCGTCGTCCAGCCGCTCGTCCTCGTCCGCCTGCTCCTGCGCCGCGCGCCGCCTCAGCAAAGCGATGCACGTGATCGACGCGACGCACGAGCGCGCGCTTGCGACGCAGCAGCAGCAGCTCGCGCCTCGCCGGATCGCCGTCCATCGCCGCGTCGTCCGCCGCCACCGCCGCCGCCGTCCCGTCCCCGGCCGTCGCCGTCCCCGTCCAGGCCACGCCGCCCGCCACGAAGCGCCGTGCCATCGCGATCGCGCCTGGCTCGGGTCGCGCAACAGCCATGGCGCCGGTTGTTTCGTGAGTTAAATGTTCGGCCCATTTCCTCGCGACTGGCGCGCTGCGCCCTTTGTTCTCTGGCGGCTGCGCGTCGCGGGCGCGCGGATCCGCGCGGCGGCGAGGGGCCGGCTTGGCGAGACGTGGCGGGGGGCGCGACGTGCGTGGCGTAATTTTGCGCGGGCGCTGGGGGGGCCGTGCTGCGCGCGTTGCTAGTCCAGCTGCTCTCCCTCCTGCCCCTCTCGCCCACCTCACGTCCGACGCGCGTCCCGCAGGCAGCAGGCGGCAGCAGGGCAGCAGCAGCAATGGCCAACAACTCGGTGCTGAAGGACCTCGTGTGGGTGCCGGACCTGAAGGTGCGCGCCGCGTGCGGGACGGCGCCGCGTGGCTCACTCACGCGCGGGTGGTGGCGCCTTCCAGGAAGGCTTCACGCTCGGCGAGGTCACCGACATGGCCGACAAGGGCGTGAGCGTGTCGCGTCTGGTGCGCGCTGCTCGCCGTTGTCGGCACGCGCTCACGTTATCACGCCGCAGGTCGACAACGCGACCGTCGTCGTGCCGCTCGAGAAGGCGCTGCCGGCGCACCGCAAGCAGGACCTGGAGAACGTGAGCTACAACGACAACACGCAGCTCATGTTCCTCCACGCGGCCTCGCTGCTCAATAACCTGCGCCTGCGCCACCGCAAGGACGAGATCTACGTGCGCGCCGCTCTCTCCCTCCCTCCCTCCGCCCTCATACTGACCCATGCAACGCAACGCAGACGTTCACGGGCCACATCCTCATCGCCGTCAACCCGTTCAAGCCGCTGGAGGTGTACGAGGGCAAGTACCTGATGCAGTACCGCGGCCGCTCGATCGGCACCGAGCCCCCGCACGTCTACGCGATCGGTGCGCCGCCCGCGCGTCACCGCGCGATGCAGCGCCGCTCACATGGGCCCGCGCAGCCGACTACGCCTTCCGCAGCATGAAGTCGGGCAAGATCTCGCAGTCGATCATTGTCTCGGGCGAGTCGGGCGCCGGCAAGACCGAGACGTCCAAGTACATCATGAAGTACCTCACGGCGCTCGGCCACAACGACGTCAGCGTCAAGAACATCAACAAGCTCGAGCAGACCGTGCTGGAGAGTGCGCTGCCCGTCGTGCGCGCCGCACGGCAGCCTGACTGACCCGCGTGCCCGCCCTGTGCAGCCAACCCCGTGCTCGAGTCGTTCGGCAACGCCAAGACGACGCGCAACAAGAACTCGTCGCGCTTCGGCAAGTTCATCGAGGTGCGCGCGCGTGCGCACCTGCCTTGCTCTGGGATGGGGAGGGCTGACGGCCGCCGCGCAGATCCACTTTGACGCCAACGCGACGCTCGACGGCGCCTCGATCTCGCACTACCTGCTTGAGAAGTCGCGCGTCGTGCTCCAGAATCCGAGCGAGGTGCACGCCCGCGACGCGCTTGCGCTCGTGCACGGCTGATGCACGCGCGCACCAGCGCAACTACCACGTCTTCTACGAGCTCCTCGCCGGCGCGCCCGATAACTGGCGCAAGCAGTGGTCGCTGCAGCCGGCCGAGAAGTACAAGGTGTGTGCCACACAGGGCCTGTCTGCTGCTGGCAGGCCGCTGACGTGCGTGCGCGCCGCGCGGTAGATCCTCAACACGACGACCAAGGTCGACGGCGTCGACGACAAGGCCATGTTTGGCAAGTTGATGACGGCCATGAACAAGTGCGCGGCGCTTGGCCCCCCATTGACGGCGCACACCTGACCCGTCGCGTGGCGCAGCATCGGCATGAGCGAGGCCGAGAAGGAGGACACGATGCGCACGGTCGCCGCGGTGATCCAGGTCGGCAACCTCGAGTTTGTCGAGGGCGGCGTCAACAACGGCGGCTCCAAGGTCGCCAACATGGACCTGCTCAAGATCTGCGCCGACGTACGCGCAGACGCGTGTTACAACTACCAGCACGGCTGACCGGTGGCGCGCCTCTGCAGCTTCTCGGCGTGAAGGAAGACAAGATGCAGCAGGCCCTGACCGAGCGCCTCATGTCGCAGGCCGGCAAGCACCAGACCATCATTCGCAAGCCGCTCAAGGTATGCTATCCCCCTTCCCTTGGCGTGTTGCGCTCTGACGCGTGACCGCGCCCCGCCCCGCCTCGCCAGCCCGAGGAGGCCGCGCTCTCGACCATGGCCCTGGCAAAGTCGGTATACAAGACGCTGTTTGACTGGATCGTCGGCCGCGTCAACAAGGCGCTGCCGTTCAAGGGCGTCGCCGGCGGCAAGGCGCAGCAGCAGGTCGTGCTGTCGTCGACCATGGGCACGGTCGAGAACGAGGACTGTGCGTGGTCGCCTCACTCGCGCCGTGCCGTCCTCACACGCGCGCGCGCGCGCGCGTGCAGCGTTCTACATCGGTGTCCTCGACATCGCCGGCTTCGAGTACTTTGACCACAACTCGTACGAGCAGTTCTGCATCAACTTCTGTAACGAGAAGCTGCAGGGCTTCTTCAACGAGAAGGTCCTTAAGCAGGTGCGTCGCGGGGCCGCGGGGCGGGCCATGTGTGCGCGCCCGTGCTCACGCGCGCGACCGCGTACGTCTACAGGAGCAGGAGATCTACGAGAAGGAGGGCATCTTTGTGCCGCCGATCAAGTATCTCTCGAACGACGACTGCATCGAGATGATCGAGGACGCCAAGAACGGCATCTTCGCCGTGCTCGACGAGGCCGCCAAGGGCCCCAACGCCTCGGACAAGGGCTTTGGCACGGCCGTGCACGAGAAGCACATGAAGCACCCCAAGTTTGCCGATCCCAAGAAGTCGCCGCTCAAGGCGCACCAGAAGCTCAACCGTGACGAGGGTGCGCAGCCGCGGCACCGTGCGGCCTGCGCGTACATCGTGTATTGACATGGGGGGCACGCCCGCCCAGCGTTCGTCGTGCGCCACTACGCCGGCGCCGTGTGCTACGAGGTCGTCGGCTTCCTCGAGAAGAACAACGACGCGCTCTCGATCGACCTCGAGGAGCTTCTGCGCAGCAGCTCCAAGGCGTTTGTCTCGGCGCTGTGCGACCTCTCGCCCGAGGGTGCGCCGTCTCTCTCTCTCTCTCTCTCTCTCTCTCTCTCTCTCTCTCTCTCTCTCTCTCTCTGTCTGTCTGTCTGTCTGTCTCTCTCTCTTTTTGGTGCATGCTCGAGCTCATTTTCTCTTCTGCGCGCCAGACAACGCGCAGAAGGGCAAACTCAACTTTGTTTCGGTCGGCTCCAAGTTCAAGCGCCAGCTCAAGGATCTGCTCTTCAAGCTCAACAGCACCAAGTCGGTGCGTGTGGCGCGCGGCGCCTGTGACGGGGGGGGGGGGGGGGGGGGCTGCGTGCTGACGCGCGGCCGTCTCGGCAGCACTTCATCCGCTGCATCAAGCCCAACATGGGCCAGGAGTCGGGCAAGTTTGACGGCATCGACGTGCTGCAGCAGCTGGTGCGGAGAGTGCGCCGCCGTCTGCGCGCGGAGCTGACGCGCGTATGGCCGCGCACAGCACTGCGGCGGCATGATGGAGGTGCTCGAGCTGATGCAGAAGGGCTACCCGTCGCGCACGGACTTTGAGACGCTCTACAAGATGTACCGGTGCGTCGCCCCGTGACGCGCGCGTCCTGCTAGGCAATTGACGCGCATGTGCGTGCCACTAGCGGCTTCCTCCCGCCGATTCTGCAGAAGCTCGATGCGCGCACGTTCTGCGAGGCGCTCATCTTCGCGCTGGGCAGCAACGAGGACGACTTTAAGTTTGGCCTGACCAAGGTCTTCTTCCGCGCGGGCAAGTACGCTCTGCTGGACCAGATCACGCGCAACGACGAGAAGATGACGATGGAGATCGTCAAGAAGGTGCTCAAGTGGCTCATGCGCAAGCGCTGGCGCCGGGCCATCTTCGCGACGATTGCGTCGATCAAGCTGACGAAGAAGATCCGCATCGTGCGTGCGGGGGAGCCGCGCGCTTGGTTTGGCGGCTGTCTGACCGTACGGCACGCGCGTTCACAGCGCCTCAACGCCCGCATCGTCGCCACGACCATGGCCCGCGCCTTCCTCGCGCGTGACAAGTACGTCGTCGTCTTTCAGCAGTTCCGCGACGCTCGCATCGCGCTCGAGCTTGCCGAGGCCCGTCGCCGCGCCGCCGAGGAGGCCGAGGTGCGCCGGCGGCACAGGGCCGCCTGCGTGCGTGCTTGGGTGGTCGCTGATCGCGTGGGTGCAGCGTGCCGCCCGTGAGGCCGCTGAGCGTGAGCGCCAGCGCCTCGAGGAGCTGCGCCGCCTCGAGGAGGCGCGCCGCCAGGCCGAGGAGGAGGAGGAGCGTCGGATGAAGCTGATGGTGCGTGGCTGCAACGCACCGACAGCTCGTGCGGTGCTGAGAAGCTGCGTGCGCGGCAGGCCGAGTCGGAGCGCAACCGCGTGATGGAGGAACGCCGCCGGCTCGAGGAGGAGGAGAAGCGCCAGGCTGAGGAGGAGCGTCTGCAGCAGGAGCGCGAGGAGAAGATGAAGGCGATGAAGGTGCGCGCCCGGCCCGCCGCACGCGCGGCCGATCGCTCACGCTGGCCCGCGGCCGCAGAACACCGACGCCGGCCGCGCCGTCGAGGAGGAGGAGCGCCGCGTGGAGCAGGAGCAGCGCGACCACGAGCTGGCCGTGCGCCTCACGCGCGAGCTCAACGAGGAGGCGCCGCCGACGCCCGAGCCGGCGCGTATCTCGATTGTGCCTGTCGTCGCGCCGGCGGTCACGTCGGGCAGCCTCGCGGGCGTGGACCTGTCCAAGTGGTCGTACGCGCAGCTGCGCGACACGATCAACTCGTCGACAGACATCGACCTGCTCCAGGCCTGCCGCAACGAGTTCCAGAAGCGCCTCAAGGCCTACTACAACTGGAAGCAGAAGTACGAGGGCAAGAGCATGCCGGCGTCGGCGGGCACGGGCCCATCGGGCGCGACCAACGTCGCCGCGATCCTGCAACAGGGCTCGGCGACGGCGCAGGCGGCCAAGGCCGAGCCCAAGAAGGTCGTGCCCACCGACCGCTACTTCCGCATCCCCTTCACCCGCCCGGGCGCCAAGGGCAAGGCCAAGAAGAAGGGTCTCTGGTGGGCGCACTTTGACGGCCAGCGCGTCAAGCGCCAGCTCGAGGTGCACCCCAACTCGAAGCCGGTGCGTTTGCGTGCGCAGTTTTCTGCGCGCTGCTGACGGTATGATGCGCAGGTCATGCTCGTCGCTGGCCAGAACGACAGCGAGATGTGCGACCTGTCGCTCAGCGAGACGGGCCTGACGGAGAAGCCCGGCGCAGAGATCTCCAAGGCGACGTTCGAGGAGGAGTGGGTGCGTGGCGGTGCTGCACAGTGGCCGGCTGGCTCACCGTTGTGCGCAGACCCGCTGCCTCGCCATGCTCGGCAAGAATGAGCGTGCCAAGAAGATCATCAACATCCTCGAGGACTGCGGCTTCTGAGCTGCGCCGCGCGGGCGATCAGACGGCGGTGGCCGGTGGCCGGTGGCCCCTGTGGGGGGACGCGTCTGTGTTCTGTGTGCAATGGTGTGGGGCGAGACGGCGTATGCGACCTCGCGCCTTGACTGCGCGCGAGGTGACAGCTGGTAGTGAGCACGAGAAGTGAAAGCTGGCAGTGCGGCGAAGACGACGAGGGGGGAGGGGGCGCGCAAGTGCTCTCGATGTACATCGCTCACCCACGCGTGTCCTCTGCCCGCCACGACAGCTGGAAGCGCCCGGCCCGTGCCAGGTCCTGCCGCGCGGCGTTGCTGTCGTCGAGGGCGTCAATGAGCCGGACGTCGGCCGAGTCCCAATCGACCCTGGCGCCGCGCGCAGTCGATCAGTTGGTGTGCGCGCACGCGGGTCCGCATGGAGCGGCGCACGCGGCGAGCTTGCACGACGGGAGAAGCGGCACAAGGTAGCGCATCATCTGCCGCGGCTCGCCGGCAAACGCGTCCCGGCACAGGCGCCGCATGTCGGCCGGGAGGAGCACGGTCTCGCGCGCGGCCTCGTGGTGGTCGCCAGTGTCGCGCAGCTGGAGCACGACGTTGTCGTTGACGTAGCGCGTGGTGGCGGCTGAGAGCTGCTCCTGGTGACGAGCGGGTCATGCAAGGCAGAGCATCGCGGCGGGCGCACCTCGAGACGGTCCGGCGAGTAGAGGCGCACGTACGGCCGCTCGCGCGTACACTCGAGCGGGGCAAAGAACAGCAGGCAGTGCCAGTTGAACGGGAGGCGGTCGCGCATGGCGTGCGCGCCTGTCGCGCTTGATCAGCCACCAGACGCGGCCCTTCCGCTGCAAGCGCACACCTTCCAGCAGTGCCTGCTCGTTGTGTGCGGAGACGTCGGCCGGGCGCAGGAGCGGGTGCGCGACCGCGTCCTCAAGCATCGACGAGATCGCGAGCGTCCACTGCCGTCCCGGCAGCTCGCCATCAAGCGCCCCCGCCGACGACAGCCGCGGTGCGAGGCGCATGATCGTGTGCTTGATGTCATCGGACGTGAGCGGCTCGCGCGCAGCCGTGATCATGTACGACGGCAGAGCGCCCGTCGCGCGGTCGAAGAAGCACACGGGCCGCCCGAGCGCCGCAACGCTGTGGATCTGTTCCCGTGCGTGCGCGCGTGCGTGCGTCAGCGGTCGCAGCGAAAAGGCGACACGCACGCACCTCGAGCGCCGTGCACACATTGAGGAAGAAGCACACGCGCTCGGCCATCGTGAGCGTGTCCACGTCGACCGTCTGCAGCTGCCACGTGTCGCGCACGTACTTGAAGTAAACCAGGCTCTTGGGCATGCTCTGCGCACGCGGCTCAGCCGGGGGTCGCGTTGACGCGCCACGCACACCTTAATAACGGCTAGGTCGTGCGTGTCAAAGAAGTGCGTGTCGCTTGCGGTCGTCTGCACGTGGTTCTCGTCCGCTGGCTGCGTCGAGTCCTGCACGTCCGGTGCACCAGGCGCGTCGCCGCCCATGCGCTTGAGGTCCTTGAGCTTGCGCAGGTTCTTTACGCGGTTAATCGGCACCGTGGCCGGCGGCGCGGGCGCGTCGTGCGCGCGCGCCGACGTCGAGAGCAGGTCGAGAAGCGTCCGCACAAGCTCGACCGAGAGCGCGATGGCGCGCGCGGCCGACTGCGTGGGCAGTCGCAGTTGCATCTCGTCGTGCGGCAAGCTCGGCGCGCTACGGCTGGCGCTCTCGGCCGGGATGTTGAGCACGTTCAGGCCCGAGCCCGGCATGGGCGCTGGCGGCGCGCCGGTCAAGGAAGCGACGCTCGAGATCGACATGCGCGGGCCGCCCGCCGCGCGAATCTTGCGGAACGACACGCTTGCGGCGGCGACGCTCTGCCGGGCGCGCATGTTCATGGCCCGCGCGCCCTCGCGGATCACGCTGCGTGGCGGGGGGTGACGACGCGAACGGCGTCGTGCGTAACGTGCGCACATTGACGTGCGGCGTGCGGCAAGGTCGGCGCGGTGGTCGTAGACGGCCGTGGAGATGTGGCCTCGCGAGCTGCGGCGCACTGCACTCGCGACCCAGGTGAGCGGCGACGCGGCGGCGCTGCCACGCACGGTCTGACGACGGCTGGCGCTCGAGCAGTGATGCGATCGCAAAGGCGTCGAGGTTCACCGTGGTCGCAAAGAAGAGCGCCGGCATCTGCAATAAGCCCCTGCACACACCCACGCGCACACGTGAGCAGCAGCAGCGGCGGCGTGGCACGATCGGGCGCACTGCTGCTCAATCTTGGCTACGTGCAGGCTCTGCAGCGCCCGCAGGTGCGCGCGAAACTCGTTGAGCAGACGCGTCCTGAAGCCCCCCCCCCCCCCCCCCCCCCGGGCGCGGGCGCGGGCGCGTCGCACGCAACGTCAGCACCACAGCACATATTCAGGCAACCGGCACACCGCTGTGACGGGCTCCAGCGCTCCAGCGCGGCCTCGGCAAACGGGCTGACGGCGAGCAGCTGCGGCACCGTGAGCGACTGGAACAGCGCGTACAGCCGCGGCGCGGTCAGCGTCTCGTCACACACGCTCGAGCCAAAGCTGTCGCGCAGCCCTGTCAGAATGCAGTGAGCGACAGCACGACCGGCGCACATGCGCAGGTAGTCCTTGAGCGCGTCCGCGTGGCGATTGATACCCTCGTAGGCGATTGCGCGCATCCAACGCAGCGGCGCGCGCTCGAAGCGCTCCGACGCTCTACGTGCGCGTGCGTGTGAGCAGCAGGGGTGAGCTGGGTGGCAACACACCTGTCGTCCTCATGCAGCGCGAGGTACGCCTGGATGCGTTCGATCAGCTGCTCGTCACAGCTGCGCGCGAGTGAGGACGACGAATCCAGTCATGCGCGCATCGTCCACGCACACGACGCGGAGCTTGGCGCTGCTGGCCGCCTCCGAGAGCATGTTGCTGCTGGGCAGAAAGTCACCGCTGGCCGCGGTGCCGATCTCGGCGCCCGAGTGCACGTCCGCGTCGTCGCCGACGCCATCGTCGAGGGGCGCGGCAGCCACGGGCGTCGCCGGTGCGGAGGAGCGCGCGGATACGAGCCTGAAGAACGTGGGCCACAGCACCTGCGACGACGACGACGACAGCGTGCTGACGTTGTTGAGCGACAGCGTCGAGCAGCTCTCCGACGCGACGCGGTCGAGGTCGAGCGCGGCCGAGGCCTCCGTGGCGAGCTGATGGTGCAAGTCTGGTGGCAAAGTGTAAGCCGAGGACGCACGTTTCAGCACGCGCACGCACCGTCGAGGATCAGAGGCTCGCAGTCGCGCATGAACGTGAGCAGGTTGCGCTCGGTCAGCTGCTCAGCGCAGCGGCGTCGAAGCTGCTCGGCGCGGTCGGCGTAGCTGTGCGTGGCACCGTCAGGCCCATCGCAAACGCGCCGAGCACGCACGACAGGAACAGCTGGTCCCCAGAGAGCAGCGTGTCCTTCGAGTCGGTCGTGTCGCGCTGCTCGATGTAGCGCTGGAACGGCAGCCCCTCGGCCAGGCGCTGGACACGGGGCAGTTGGTAACCGCGGTAGCTGGCACGCTGGCTAGCGCACCGAGAAGAGCGGCTGCAAGTCCGGGCATCCGTTTGCGCGCAGCGGCGCAAACTGCTCAAAGTTGTACCCCGTCGACTGCGTACGCCGTCGCTGTGTCGCCCGTGCGCATGAGCACTGTGGCAGCACGCAAACAACGGTCATGCGCACCACGGAGTAGCACACGCGGTGGCCGGCGAGCAGGAACGCAACGTGCGCGAGGAAGACCGACCGCAGGCGCGCGTCCTGCTCGCGCTCGGCGGGCGAGAGGCCAAAGAGACCCGCCTGGCGGGTGCGCCGCCGTCAGTGCGCATGTTGGCCGCGCGCGTGCGCGCACTGGTGGCTCGGCGGGGCGCTTGAAGGGGCGCGTGTGCACGACGAGGTCGCCATCGCGGCCGCAGAGCGCGTGGTGCACAGCCATGGCCACGGCCTGGCGTACGTGCGGTTCAGCGCAGCCGCGCGCACGCACACGTTATGGCTCACCTTGCGCAGGATGGGCGGGGTGAGACTGGCCGGCGCGCCGTGGGCGTAGTCGGCGTCGAGGTCGACCACGAGCACGCCCTCCTCCATCATCGGCGCCGACGCGGCAAAGGCGGCGGCCGGGAGACTGCGCGCATGCCGACGATAAGTCCGCGCTGCGCGTCGTTCACAGGGCCCACGCGCACCCGAGGAAGAAGCTCGTGGGCGACTGGACGATGTCGGCGAGCTCAGCCGGCACCAGCGGCACGTACACATCCTCGAGGCAGAGCGGGTACACGAGCGAGCGCAGCGCCTGTGCCGCGCGCCCGTGAGCCACGGGGATCAGCACAAACGTGCCGCACACCTCGCACACGGGCGTGAGCAGCGCGGCGTCCTCGGCGACGACGACCACGGGCGTCTGCGTCGCGAGCGCGTGCACGGCCTGGACGACGGTGCCGGCGCTGAGGTGCGCAAAGAGGAACGCAAGCGGCACATCGCCTGCGCGCGCGCACGATCAGCGCGCGCCCCAAGCGGCAGCGCGCGCACAAAGAGCGACGCACAAGACACGTGCGGCAGCGGCTGGCGCGCGATCACGAGGCGCTCGGTGCCGAGCGAGACGGCGACGGGTAGCGCGGGTGGCGGGAGGGGCAGCTGCGCGTGCGGTGATCAGCGGCGTCGGCGCGACGAGCCCGCGCCCCACGCGGCGCACACGGAAGACGAGGTCGAGGATGGCCGGGCGCATCGCCGTCGTGAGGCGCCCGCCGTGCGCGCGGTGCAGCGCCTGGTTAAGCGTGCGTGAGCGGCGCGACGCGCGCGCGGCAGGCGTAACGCACGAGGAGCAGGGCGCGCGCGGTCTGCCACATCGGGTAGTTGAGCACGGCGCAGAGCGCGCGGCGTGCGCGGCCGTGGCGTGCGACAAGGCACGTGCAGAAGCGGCGCGCGCCGTAGGCGTCCGTGAGCACAAAGGCGTGCAGCGCGCATCGTGGCTGGCCGTCCACCTCGTCGTGCACCTCGACGTGCTCGACGTGCGAGTCACCCGCCGGGAAGCAGAAGAGCGGCACAGCGTGGAGCATGTGCGCCAGGTTCTCGTCCACGTCGTCGTCCAGCGGCGGGTAGAAGACGGTGCGCGAGCGCTGCGTCCCCGGCGGCTCGAGCAGCGGCACGACGAGCACGACTCGGTCGAGCACGCGTGCGGGCGACGCGGGCGGCGGGCGGGGCGCGCCGATGCCAGCCGCGCCGAAGGACGAGCGGCGTCTACGCGTGTCGTCCATCTGCGGCTGTGAAGGATGCCCAGCGAGGGGTTGTTGGTGGCCCTGATTGTGGCACGTTGTGTTCTGTGGGCTCGTCCTGGACGAACAAGCTCAACGACACGCGGCGCATCGGCACGGCATCCGCGCACGCACACGACTGCCACCCGTCTCTGTCGTCGCTCGCCGCACACCGCACACCGCCAACCCGCCCCGCACGTCGCCCCGCACGTCGCCCGCGGTGGTACGGCGGCTGTCATGCTACACGCCGCTTCGAGAACGTTCTCGACGCTTCGGGACAATCGATGGCGTCGACCAATCAGCGCGCGCGGCGGGGCCACGCGGTGCGGGGGCCACGCGGGCGCCACGTGGCTGGCGTCGGCGTTATTTTTTCACCCGCTGCCCACCGTCGCCGCGCGCCTCGTTCGCCGTCCCCACCACCCCTTCTTGCCGTCGCCCCTCCTCCTCCTCGTGCGCACCGCGCTCACGGCGACGCCGACGCCCCGCGCAGGCGCTCTTCCTTGGCTCGTCATTCCTACGAGAGCCAAGCCCCCCCCCCCCCCCCCCGGGCGCGTGCGCGGGCGCGTCGCACGCAACGTCAGCACCACAGCACATATTCAGGCAACCGGCACA
>CALSCO010000447.1:0-27475 GCA_943704415.1 Parvularia atlantis | reverse complement strand
CCCCCCCCGCCCGTCGCGCGCAGACATCCTCCCGCAGGCGACGCTGGCCGCCGCGCTAGCCAAGCACGGCGCCGCCGGCGGCCTGCTCGCGCGCATCGCGGCCCGCGCGCGCCCGGCGTGGATCCTGCGCTTCTCGGACATGATGCCGCAGCGCGGCATCACGAGCAACAAATCGTACGCGGTCGGCCTGGCCGTGCACGACGAGTGAACGCCGTGAACTGCACATGCCGCCTGTCTGCGTCCCGCAACATGACACCATGGCCTCCGCGCCTCCGCCATGTTTGTGTGACAGGCACGCCACGTGGCCCGGACGACGATGGCGAGCGCCCTGCAGCAGCAGCTGGCGGCGCTGGCGGCGCGTCCGACGGCCGTCGAGGGGCAGCGCACGGCGCCGTCGCTGCTGTTTGACTGGAAGGAGGTGCGGGCGCGCGCGTCACGTGCGCACAGCGAGCCGGTGGCTCAGCCGTTGTAGGCCAACGACCTCTCGAACGACACGGTGCTCGCGCTCGGCGCCAACGGCCTGGCCGAGCTCAACACGGTCGACGCGCGGTTCGCCGCGTACGAGGAGCCGCTGTTCTCGACGGCCGTGCGCGACCTCGAGCGCGCGATGCAGGTGCGCTTGTTGCCGGTGCCGACGAACGGCTGACGAAGGTGACGAGCAGACGCCCGAGGTCAACGCCGCGCTGGACGAGCAGCTCAACGCGTTCCTGCGCCTGCTCTCGCCGCACTTCCTGCTCAAGCCGGCGCAAAAGGCGCTTGAGTGGCTCGTGCGCCGCTTCCGCGTGGCCGAGTTCAACGGCGAGGCGCTGCTGCAGTGCATCCTGCCTTACCACGAGACGAACCTGTTTGTGCGCGTGCTGCAGCTCGTGCAGTTCCGGTGCGTGTGCTCGCCACCTGTGCGCGCGCGCCTGTGCTTACGTCTCTTGGCGTGATCGCAGCCGTCTGCAGCGCTGGCAGTTCCTCGTTCCCGTGCGCAAGGCTGGCGTGCCACTCGCCCGCGAGACGCTCGTGCAGCGGTGCATGGCCGACGGCAGCATCGTCGTCTTCCTGTGCAACGCGGTGCGATAGCCTGTTGTGCTCGCCGCGCTGTCTCACGCGCGGCGCAAAACGAGAACAGATGCAGGAGCAGGCGCGGCTGCACAGCGCACCGCATACGTGGGCGGCGTTTTACGCGGCCACGCTCGTCGCCTACGTGCGCGCCCTCCATCGTATTGGCGACACCGACGTGCAGAGGCTGCTTCCGTTCCTCCTCGCCGGCGTCAAGGCGCGCGACAGCCGCGACTACCAGCTGGCAACGTACATGGTCATGGCGCAGCTCGCCGTGCGGTGCACGCTCAGCAGCGACGTGCTGCAGACGCTCCTGGTGCGCACGCACCGCTTATTCCGCTCGCTCTGCTAATCGTGCGTGTGCGCAGACGACGATTTCCAAGGCCGTCGGTCCAGAGACGCCGCAGAAGGACGCGCTTGTGACCCTAGTGCTCCTTGTCCAGGCGCAGCGGCCCGACGAGATCGCCCCGGCAGCGGTGAAGGCGCTGCTCAAGTTCTCGTGCGTAGCTCGGACGTGTTGTGTGCGCGCCGCTGCTCATGCGCGCCGGCTGCCGCCGCAGCAACCTCGTCGACGATGTCCAGGCGCTGGCTGCGACGCGTGACGTCGCGCTGTTTGTGCAGCTTCTGGCGAGCGTGCTGCTGGAGCAGAGGCAAGCGGCTCGCGCGCGATGCGATGCGCAGTCAGGCTCTGACGCGCTCGATGCGCAGCCTGACGAGCCAGCTGGCCGCCGACACGCTGCACCAGCTCGCCCTGCGCTGTCGCCTGAGCTCCGATGCCGTGGTGCGCATCATCCGTGAGCGCTCGTGCTGGCACGCTGACGTTTGCATGCTGCTGCAGACGCAGCTGCTGTCGCGCGCGTTCGAGCTCGTGCTCGCGCGAGAGGACGGAGACCCCGACACAGCGCCACTTGAGGCGTTCCTGCGCATCCTGCAGCGGCAATACCCGGCCGAGATTGACGAGACGCTGCAGACGCAGCTGCAGGTGCGCATGCACGTCTGTAGACCTGATCATCATTGTCTCACACGCCTCCAACCAGGCCCACAAGGACGACGAGGCGCGCGCGGCGCGTGTGTTTGACCTCGCCGCGCACGCCTTCAAGGGCACGCGCAGCGAGCCGCTGCCCGAGTGCGTGCGCTGCATTGCTGCGTCGCCGTGTGCTGACCTGCGCGTCGCAGCGCGAGCACGACGCTGTTCCTCAGCAGCCAGCACCCGGATGCGGCGATGCGCCTGCGCGCGGTGCAGACGCTCGTGGCCCGCGCGTCTGACAACGACGACAAGCTGGCGCGGCTGCGCGTGCTGTCGCCGTCAGGTGAAGCTGACACTGCTGTGACGCCGCACAGGGCGCCGAGTTTGTGCGGGACGTGCTGCTGGCACGCGTGGCAGACGATAGCGAGAACGTCGCGTCGTTTGTCCTGACCCTGCCGCACCTGCTCGAGCTTGTGCCGCTCGATCGCTTGGTCACCGCAGTGCTCGCGCGGCTTACGAACGGCCCCGACGGCAAGGCTGCGAGAGTGCGCGTTGCGGCTGACTGCTGGGCAATTCTGACTGGTTTGCATTGCAGCGGCACTGCTTCGACCTGCTTGCGCGGCTGCTGGCGTCGACCAAGGGTGAGCTGGACGCTGCCAACCTGGAGCACATTGAGCTCATGCTGCTGAGTGACGTGCTGCCGACCGCCAAGGTTCGCAGGCGTATTGCGCGTCCGCTACGTGCTGAACGCTTGCACGTAGAACACACGCTCGGCCAAGAACGCCCACGCCACGCTCGCCGGCCTGCCCGAAAAGTCAGCGCTGGGCCACTTGCGCCTGCCGGCGAGCACTGCCGCGCCGACCGTCGCCTCGGTCGTTGCGCAGCTCAGTGGTGCGCGCTGTGGCCGAAGGTGCGCCCGTTGCGGCTCACATTGCGTGCTGCGCAGACAACGCGACACAACACATGCACGCATCGAAGCGCGCCGCCGTGATCGAGCGCTACCTGGCCGTGCTCGAGCGTCACGTCGCCGCCACGGCGCCGCTCGCCAAGCCGCAGCAGCGCGCTGCGCTCGTATCGCTGCTCGTGATGGCCCAGGTGTGGCGCAAGCTTAAAACGCCCCTCGGCGGTCCGTGCACGCGCCCTCTGTCTCTGCGGCCGGCAGACTGACACGCTGGCCCTGCGCAGCTGCCCTCGACAAGCGTGCTTTTGCCGTCGCCGGCGCGTTGTGGCGCAAGGTGACCACAGACCTCAACGCGCAAGACGTGACCGTGATCGGAGCGACCGTGCACGCCCAGCTGAACAGCGTCGACGTTCCTGCGCCGCTGGCCGACCTGGTCGCGACCGGGCATGTCGACCACGGCGTGCTGGCGTCCGGCGTCGCGACGCTGCTCGTCTCGCTGATGCTGACGGCCCAGGTGCGTCTGCACGTGCGTGGCACCGCTTCTCGCGCTCACCCTGCCCGCTGCGCAGCCACACAACGACGACTCAAACACGCTGCTGACACGCCTCTTTGGCCTCGTTGCGCTGCACAAGCCGCTGCACGGCCTGTTGCGCCACCTGCTCGGCGTGACCGTGGCGGACGTGCGCACGGCGTTCCTCGTCCGTGTGGCGACGTCGGAGGGTGCGGCTGCTCAACCGCGCGAGTGGCGCGTAGGCTGACTGCGCCAGCAGTGTCCGAGACCGGTGCGATGGCCGTCGTGCAGGCGTGGGGCGTGCTGCGTACGCTGCTCGAGGCCATGCGCGACGACGGCGACCACTCCGACACACCGACGCTGCTGACAGCCGCCGTGCTCGCCGCGCTGAGCAGGTGCGCGACGCGTGCGCCGTCCGTTTTGTACGGCTGAAAGTGCCGCGCGTGCGCAGCCCATCGTCGATGGTGCGCGCATCCGCACTCCACGCCGTGCCTGCGCTGCGGGGCCTGCTCCTCGCGAACACCGAGCACGGCACCAAAGTGGGCAAGCGCAAGAAGAGCGCAGACGACGCGCGGACGGCGTTTGCAGCGGTGTTTGGCGCGAGCACTGAGGTGCGATGCTGCGTGCTCTGCAAGGGCACACGCTGATGCGACACACGCAGGACGCGGTTCTCGCACCGCCCGATGCGTCGGCTGTCGTGCTTGCCGCCGTCGAGGCACGTAGCCAGGGCGTGATCAAGGTGCGCTGGCGTCGCGCCTCGCCGCTGTAGTGTTGACATTGTGCGCTCGCAGGACGACATGTACGTCGGCGAGATCCTGCACGACCTCGCTGCTGCCAAGGAGACCAAGAGCAAGGCCGTGCTCGTGCTGCAGATGATGACCTCGGCTGCAGGCGTCCTGCCGGCGTGTGCGTGCCAGGTGTGTGACCTCGCATGGCTGTGACACGCTGGGCAGCTGATGCGTGCGCGTGCAGAACCGCGTGCTGGCGCTTGTACTCCGCTCCGAGGCGGGCGCTCAGTGCTACGACCAGCTGGCGCCGCGCGGTGAAGCGGCGCTTGCCGACCTCGAACGCGCTACTCCGACCGGCCCTGACGACGCGCAGCTCGAGACCGTGCACCTCGTGCTGCACTGCCTCGCGGGCGCGGACCGCATCGACTTTGCCCTGCGCTGCCTCAAGAGTGCCGTTGCGTTTGCCGGTGCGTGATGGCCACGAGCCGCGACTTGCGTCGGTCGGCTGAGTTTGTGCGCAGACGCGACCGGCACGCTCGAGGGCACGCCGTGTGACCTGGCCCTGCGCACACTCTCGCCGGCAGCCTTCGCCGCGCTGCCGCTGGCCGCCAAGGCGCAGCTGTTTGAGACGCTCTGCACGCTGCTGCTCAGCACAAAGCAGGTGTGTCTGCGACCTTGCCAGCTTACGCCGCATGCTGCCGCTCGCTGCAGCCGACGACTGGCATTGTCAAGACGACGCTGCGCGCTCTGCCGGTCCCTGCGCAGCTGGTGCTGGCCGCCGTCACGGCCGTGCACGAGCAGCTGGCGCCGTTCCTCGCCTCGGCTGCGCCCGTCGTGGCAGCCCTGGCCGACGGTGCCGGCAAGGTGTCGGGCAAGCGCCGCAAGGCCGCGCCGAAGGACGCAGACGAGTCGATCAAGTGCGTGCGCGCCTCTGCACTGCAGCACGGGCACTCACTCGGCGGCGGCAAACAGGAAGCAGGACGCAGTGCCCGAAAGCGTGCTCGAGCAAGTCATCTCGGTGCTCGAGGTCGTCGAGATGCTGCGCGACGGCAGCGAGGGTGCGTCCCGGGGGTGTGACGGCACGAGGGTCGTGCTGAACTGCACGCGACGCGCAGAATTGATGCAGTCGATCGACTACAGCCGCGTGATGTTGCCGGTGCTGTTTGACGTGCTGCACGACGTTCTGCAGCTCAAGGCAGCCGGTGCGCGTGCCGCACGCGATTGCAGCGACCACTAAAGGGTCGCGGCAGTGTCGCTCGAGTACCTCAAGCAGCTTGTGCTGTCGTGCCTGCTGTCGCTCACGGGCGACCAGCAGCGCCTGATGGGCAAGGACCGCCTGGACGAGCGTGTGTTCCGCGTCGAGACCGTCGTCAACTGCATTCGCGGTGCGCAGCGAGCGTGCTGCGAGGTGCAAGATCGAGCTGACGTGGCCGTGCTGCGCAGGGAGCGACAGCCCGCAGACGCACCACCACGCGCTGCTGCTGCTCGCGGCGATCGCGTCGCTGCACTCGGAGCGCGTGCTGGCGAGCATTATGCCGATCTTTACGTTTATGGGCCAGAACGTGCTACGCCAGGTGCGCCTGGCCGCTGCATCCGTGCCGTGCTCACGTGTGTGTGTGTGTGTGTGTGTGTGTGTGTGTGTGTGTGTGTGTGTGTGTCGCGTCGCAGGACGACCAGTACTCGTTCACGGTCATCCGCCAGACGGTCGAGCAGATTTTGCCGCCGCTCGTTGCGTCGCGCAAGGGTGCTGCCGGCAGCCACGGTGCGCCGTTTGCCGCTGCGCGCTCGGTTTGTGCTGAGAGCGCGCGCCGCAGACGTCAAGGGCGTCGTCAAGGTGTTTGTTGACGCGCTTTTCTACATCCCGAAGCACCGTCGGCTGCGGCTCTTCACGGTGCTCGTGAGCACGCTCGGCGAGCGCGAGTACCTGCACGTCGTCGGGTGCCTTTTGCTTGAGCGCAGCGTTGAGATGGACGGCGCGAACGACGACGACGACGACGACGACGACGACGCCAGCGCGGGCAAGCAGGCGGCCGAGGACGGCGGCGCGGACTCGTTGCGCGACTTTTGGCTGCAGCTTTCGGCGCAGCTGAGCGCCCACGCGACCGTGCACGTGCGTGTGCGCCTGCAGTGCTGTGAGGCTCGGCGTGGCTGACACGACGTGCAGGCGCTGCTGCTCATGGTCGACCAGCTCGTCAAGCTACCACACGCGCAGCCCACGCCGGCGGCCGTCACCGCCGCCGCACGCAAGCGCACGCTCGTGGTGCCTGCCGACGTGCTGTTTGACGTGATGTGCGTTGCCGGCGTGCGGCTGCGGGCGCCGCTGACGCTCGCCTGCAGCAACCACTCGACCAAGCAGCTGCGCAAGTACAAGCTGGCGTGGTGCGTGCGATGGCTGGTGCCGTGACTGTGCTTGACGGTTGCGTCGCGTACAGCATCAACTGGGTGGTCGAGACGATCAAGACGGCCCCCGTGCAGGGCCTGAAGGTGCGTGGCCGATAGCTGAACGACGGCTTGCTCACCACGCGACGCAGCGCTCCAAGGACAAGGCGCAGGACGACATGTACCTGCTTCCGCTGCTCGAGCGTCTGCTCGACCTGGTCACGCTGTGCACGACCGCGGGCAAGACGGCATCGGAGGTGTGCTGCGCTGCTCGCCATTTACTTGACGGCACTGTTGACGTCGCCGCCAGCCTGCAAACGGTCTCCCACGGCACCTGAAGATCCTGGCGAAGCGCGCGACGGATGTGCTTGAGAGTGTCAACGCGCTCCTGAGTGCGCCGGCCTTTGTGCAGGTCATGCGCAAGCTGCTGCAGCATGCAGACGTGCTCGTGCGTACCGCCCCTTTGCGGTCTCATGTGCGCTGGCTGACGTGTGGAGTTCCACGCAGATCCGCCGCAAGGCCCTCGCGCTGCTGAACGAGCGCGTGCGCGCGACGCCGTCGACGCTCGCGGCCGACAGTGCCGGCGTGTACGTCGCGCTCCTGCCGGATCTGGAGCAGCTGATCGCGGCGGCAGACTCGGCCGAGGTGCGTGCCTGCTTTGTGCGCCTCTGCGGCGTGCCGAAACCGCGCAATGCAGACGTCGTCGACCAAGCAGGCCGCACTTATCTCGTTCGAGATCCTCGTGCGCAAGTTTGGCTCGGCGCAGCCAAACATGTTTGCCGCGACGCTGCCGTCGGTGCTCGCGGGCACGGCTGGGTCGCGTGCGGTCGCTTCGATCAGCTTTGTCTGCCTCGCTGCGGCGTGGTGCGTCCGTTGGCTGCTGCGTTGCTGCTGCCGCGCTCACGGCGCGTGTCGCACAGCGCCGAGCTCGGGTCGCAGTTCCTCCAGATGCTGCCCAAGGCCGTCCAGGCCGCGCTGACGACGATCGAGACGCTGACAAGCGTGGGCGGCAAGACCAACGAGGCTGGCGAGACGCTCGAGTTTTTCCTGTTTGCGTGCGTGACGTTCATCGACGAGGTGCGCGTGCGCGCGTGCGGCGTGTGCACAGGATCGTCGCTGACGTTTTGTGTGCGTCAGGCGCTCACCGTGATGCCGCAGTTCATGTCGCCGTTCATCGGGCGCATCGGCAAGGTCTGCCTCCTGCCGCAGCTATCGCACCCGGCGCAGCTCGCGGCCAAGACGGCGTCGGTGCTCGACCACCTGGCGACGCGCATCCCCGTGCGCGTGGCCCTGCCGGCGCTATTCAAGCTGTACAAAGACGTGGCGCCCGCGGAGCCTGCGCAGGTGCGCCGTGCCAGGTGGTTTTGTGGGCACAGGCCGCTGAAGTTTGCGGCCTCGCAGACCACGCTCGTGGGCGCGCTCAAGCTGCTCGCACGTGTCGTGCACCGCTTCGACCGCGCTGAGACGGTGCAGTACCACGGCGACGTTGAGCAGTTCTTCCTCGAGATCTTTGGCCTGCGCGTGCAGTGCTACAGTGGCTCGGGCGTGCTCACGCTGCAGGACGCGGACGCGGTCGAGGGCGCGATGATCGACGCCGTCGTTGAGCTGGTGATGAAGCTCAACGAGACGCTATTCAAGCCGCTCTTTGTGCGCCTCATGGCGTGGCACGACGCGGGCGACGACACGACGCGGCTCGCGCGCGGCGTCTTCTTCTACCGCCTGATGGATCGCGTTGCCGGGCAGCTCAAGGTGCGAGCGCGCAATGGGCGTCACTGGCGCTGACACCCGCGCACGCTCGCTCACAGGGCATATTTGTGCCGTTCAGCGGGCCCGTGCTCAACGACGTCGCCAAGTCGCTCGTGGCGCTGCAGCAGCTGGCGGCGCCCGGCAAGACGCGCGACAAAAAGCGCCGGCGCAGCGAGGGCGGCGCCGTAGACCGCGCGAGTGTTGCGTCGACGCCGGCCTCCGAGGCCGTGGCGCAGTGGCGCGCGATGCTCGACACGGTCGCCAAGGTGTGCATGTACGACAGCGACGGCTTTGTCGACCGCGAGCGCTTCGACGTGCTGGTGGACCCGCTCGTGGACCAGCTCGAGAGCGCGCTGGTACTGGAGCAGGAGCGCAGCGACTACATGGTGCGTGCTCGTGGGCGTGCTCGTGCTCGTGCGGCAATGGCTGACGAGAGTGCACAGGCCGACGTGAGCGCGCACCTGATCGAGTGCCTCGCGCGCCTCGCCGTCTGCGTCAACAAGGAGGCGCTGTGGAAGCCGCTCAACCACAAGGTGCTGATGAAGACGCGCTCGGCGCACGCGGAGGTGCGGTCTGCTGGCGCGTGCATCCCTTGCGCATGCTCACGGTCGCGTGTTGTGCCGCAGGTGCGCCTGGCCGCCGTCGTGACCGTCAAGGAGTTTTTCAGCCGCCTGTCGGAGGAGTTCCTTGTGCTGCTGCCGGAGACGATCCCGTTCCTGGCCGAGGTGCTCGAGGGTGCGTTCTTGTCATCGTGCAACTGTGCGCCTGCTGACGGCCGCGTGCGCAGACGACGACGAGGACGTGCAGAAGGGCGCGCAGGACCTGGTGGCCGTGATCGAGGGCCTGCTGGGCGAGCCAATCCGCAAGTACTTTGCGTGAGCGGTGTACACACGGTCAGGGTCAAGGTCGGGTGGCGCGCACACGGCTCGCGACGGCCGAGACACAGACGCCGCGGAGGAACGACGTGAGGCGCGCAGCGACGGCGGCGAGGCGCACGACGACGTCCTGGTGCTGCTCCAGCAGCGGTTGCTTGCGCGCGACGGCCGCCAGCAGCGTCGCCAGCAGCTTGGACGCGGCGAGGGCGTCGACGGCGTGCTCGAGCCATGTTGCGAACGCCGCGAGCGCGCTCGGCGGCAGTACGACCCTGCGCGGCACACGATCAGCGCCGTCGTATGAAGCGCAGCACGTCGCACCCGGGGCGCGTCAGCAGCGCCTGCGGCAGCGCGACGTGCGCGTCGGTCCACGTCACGCCCTCCGCCGCTGCCAGCGCGTCCACCACGGCGCCCGCCACGTCCACGGCGCGCGCGTCCGCCACCGCGTCCTTCGCGATCCGCGCCAGCGCCTCGCCTTGCACCACCGTCAGCCCGTTGCGCACCGCCAGAGGCACCAGCACGGCGCGCACGAGCGCTGCCGGATGCGCGGCCCACGCCGCGGCGGCCGTCGCGAGCAGCTCGCGCGACGGGGGCGCCGTGAGCGCGCCGATCTGCGGCGCGAGCGCAGCGTGCAGCACGGCCTCGACGACGGCGCGCGGCGCATCGAGCGCCACGATGAGCGCCGCCAGACGCGCCGCGTCCCACCGCGCCAGCCCCACGGCGCCGACGACGCGCGGTGGCAGCTGCGCCAGCGCGCGCGCCACGGCGATTGCGTCGTCGGACGCGACGGCCGCGTCGAGCGCCGTCGTGTCGAGCGCGTCCGGCGCGTCGTCGGCAGCGGCCGCCGTCCATCGCTGTCGATGGCGCGCGAGCGCTGCGGCACGACGATGCGTTCTGCTGCTGCTGCTGCTGCTGCTGCTGCTGCTGCTGCTGCTGCTGATCGACATGGCGCTGATCGACGGCGGCATCGGCGCGGGCCGCAGCCGCGTGCGACGTGCGGGCGGGCCGTGCAGCGCCGCGGCGACGAAGCGGACGGCCGGGTGGGCGGACAGCGCCGGCCGCCGCACGCCGCGCTCGAGCGCGTCGATCTCCTCGATGATCGCGCTCATCACAAAAGTGCCTCACGTGCGCGCGATCAGAGACGCGACGAGCCGCGCGAAGACAGCAGCCGTCGGGCTGTCGGCGAACGTCGCGAGGAAGCTGCGGCCGTCCTCGGCGCAGCGCGCCAGGTTCGGGTCGATCGGCACGCGGCCTGTGCGCCGTCGTCAGCCCTCGTCTACTTCGATCAGCAGCAGCGGCACTGCACCAAGAAAGTCGACCGCAAACTCGGCCGCGAGCGCCTCGCCGCCGCCCGACGAGAAGAGGCTGCTGCACGTCTGCGGCGCGTCGTTGAGCGGACGTGCGAAGCAGCACAAGCAGCGCGGGCCGCACGGTGCAGTGCGGGCAGACGAAGCCGCTCATGTTCTCGACCACGCCGAGCACAGGCAGCCCGACCTTGCGGCAGAAGCCGAGCTCCTTGCGCACGTCAGCGAGGGCGACTTGCTGCGCGTCGCCGTTCGCGATCAGCGAGCACCACCACGAGCAGCAGCGGCGGCACCTGCGGCGTCGTGACGACGATCGCGCCGTCCGGGTTGCGCTCGCGCAGGCTCTCGACGACGCTGATGTGCTCGTCCGACGTGCCTGTGCGTAGCGATCAGCAGCAGCAGCGGCGGCGGCGGTGGCGGCGGCGGGCGCACCCGGCGGCGTGTCGATGATCAGGTAGTCGCGCGCGCCCCACTGCACGTCGCCCAGGAACTGGCGGATCATCGCCGTCTTCTTGGGCCCGCGCCAGATCACCGCGTCGTCCTCCTGCGCGCCACTCGCGACGTGAGCGCAACGTGGGCAAAACGCGGACGCGACGTGAATGCGACACGCGCCTTGGCCAGCAGGAAGCCGATCGACATCACGGCGACGCGCTGCGTCTCGTCGAGGTAGACGGGGACCCATCTGCTCCGTGCTCAGCCCGCTGCATCCCGTGCGCGCGCGCGGGCGCAGCACGCACCCGTGCGACGACTGGTGCACCTGCCGGCCGCGCAGGCCGAGCATCGTGGGGATGCTGGGCCCGCACAGGTCGATGTCGAGCAGCCCGACCTGCTCCGTGTCTCGTCATCGGCGCGGCATCGGCGCGGCATCGGGCGCAGCGCACCGTCTTGCCCGCCGCCGCCAGGCCCAGAGCGAGCTGCACGGCCACCGAGCTCTTGCCGACGCCGCCCTTGCCCGACAGCACGAGGACGACGCGGGCGACGTCCCTGAGGCCGTCCAGAGGAGGCGCAGCCGATGCTGAGCTCATCGGTGACAGGACAAGGATGTGTCAGCATTCCGACACCGCGGGATGCTGACGCTCCTCCGCCTGCGCCGCTTCGCGACCACGGCCACGGGCGCGGCCGCGGGCGCCCCGCCGCCGTCGCCCGCGTGGCTCGTGAAGCAGATCGACGCGGGGATGGCGGAGCAGCGCCTCGACCGGTGGCGATGCGCCCGCGCGCCCGATGGCGCGTGCGGTGCGGCTGGCGCACTGATCAGGACGCGCAGCCTGCTGCGCACACAGTTCCGGCTGCCCCAGGCGCTCGTGCAGAAGCTGCTGCGCAAGGGGCAGGTGCTCGTCAACGACGCGCGCGGGAGCGACGCGCACCAGCGGCTGGCCGAGGGCGACGTCGTGCGCGTGCCACGGCGCTACGCACTACGCCCGCTCCGTCCCGGCACCGCCCCGACGCCGCTGCAGGTCACGCCCGAGGACCGCCAGCTGCTGCGCAACGCCGTCGTCTACTCGGATCGCGACCTGCTCGTGCTCAACAAGCCGTACGGCATCGCGACGCAGGGCGCGTTGCTGCTGCTGCGGCGGCGGGTGATCGCGCTGCTGCTGCTGAGCGCGCTGCTGATCGCGCAGGCGGGCACCGCGTTGCCAAGCACGTCGACGGCATGTTGCACGGTGCGCGTTTGCCGCGCTGTGTCACAAACCGCGTCGCAAACCGCGTCACAAACCGCGTCACAAACCGCAGTGCTGCAGGACGACGACGCCGCCGAGCGCCCGCGCCTCGTCCACCGCCTCGACATGGACACGACCGGATGCCTCCTCGTCGCCAAGTCGCGCGCGAGCGCCGCGCGGCTGCAGGAGTTTATCCGCGACGCGCGGCGCATCCACAAGACGGTGCGCCTCCGCCTTGCCGCGCCCTCGTCGCCGCTGCTCAACGGGCCGGCCGCAGTACTTTGCCTTCGTCATCGGCGTCCCGAAGCACTCGACGGGGCGGTGCGACGTCGCCTCGTCGATCGCGCGACTCACGGGGACCGCAGCATCAACCACCCGGTCAAGCGCGTCACGGCCGGCGGCGTCGAGCGTATGGTGCTGGCCGACCCGGACGAGGCGAGCGTGCCGACCGAGGGGCTGCACGTGGCCGGGCGGCGCAACCGGCGCGACGACGGCGACGACCTCTACACCGGTGCGCGGCGTGCTGCTCGCTGACGGCTGCACTGACGACGACCGTAGACTTTGACGACAGCGTGCGCCAGCGCTCGCACCACGGCCACAAGATGTACAAGGCCAACGTCTGGCAGGCCGTGACCGACTACACCGTGCTGCACGAGATCGACCGTCTGGTCTGCGTCAGCCGCTGCTGCCGTGCGCGTGCTGCTGATCGTGGCACATGTCCAGGGCGCCGCGCTACGCCTCGAGCCGCTCACGGGCCGCAAGCACCAGCTGCGCCTGCACTGCGCCGCCGTGCTGCAGACGCCGATCCTGGGCGACGTCAAGTACGGTGACGTCGCCGCGCGCTCGCCCGAGGCGTTCCACGTGCGTCTGCTGCGTGTGCCGTGCCGTGGCGTGCGTTTGATGGCTGCTGCGCGCAGAGCGTGCTAGGCGCGGGGCCGCAGATGATGCACCTGCACCTCAAGGTCATCCGGCTGATCGAGTGGTGCGCCGCGCGCGTGCTTGCTCTTGCTTTGCCGACGCGACAGCATCCGCCGCGCAGGTTCCCCGACGGCAGCGACCTCATTGTCGAGGCGCCCCTGCCCGCACACATGCGCGCGACCTGGTCGGCACTTGGGCTGCCCTCGCCAAAGTGAGCGTGACTAACTCTTGGCTTCTGTCCCATCACAACCACCTGGGTGCGTTTGCTCACGACGTCGGGTCAAATGGCGGCGAGTCGGACCGCAGCATCAGCGGCGAGCCCATGTCGTTGTTGGCGTCGTCGCCGTTGAGCGCGTCAGCCCCGCGCCCGTTGAGCGCGTTGCCGTCGTCGCCTTCGCCCTCGCCGTCGCCGTCGCCCAGATCGAGCCCGAGCGCATGGGCCTGCGCGTCGGCCGCCGCGCTTTCCTCGGCCGTGAAGTCGTCGCCGTCGCCCGACGCCGGCCGCGTCTTCTTGGCCCACCCGAGCTTGGCGCAGTAGTCCTGCAGGAACGCCGAGGCCTTGCGCTTGACCTCGTTGGTCAGCTCCGGATGCTTGTGCCGCCGCGTCTCCTTGTCGACGAGCAGCCGCGCCAGCTGGGGTGCGCGCAGCATCAGCGGTGCTTCCGGACCAGACGGACGACGGCTCGCACCTTGCGCGCCGTGTGCTTGAACTTGTCCTTGTCAACGTCCTCGGTGCGGTACCGGCTCAGGCTCGCGACGACAAAGCGCGCAATCTTCCAGACCACGTCAGCAGCCACCAGCACGCGGCGCATCGCGTGGCGCACGTCGTTGCGGAACTGGCTCTGGTTGCTCGAGGATGACGACCGCCCCGACGACGACCGGCGCTTCTTGGCACTCTGCGGTCCTCGTCACCCGGCCGCGCCAGACCCAACGCGCACGGCACCTTTGACGACGACGACGAGGACCGGCGCGCGCTTGACGGCGCCGACTGGATGCGCACGGCCTGGCGGTACGGTTGAGCCTGCACTTGCGCGCCGGCGGCCGGATCGGGCTGCGCCTTGGCCACCGAGCTGAGCACCTGCTCGGCCTGGATCGCCGGCACCTCGGCCGCGGACGGGTAGAAGAAGCGGTGCGCGGCGGCAGCGGCAGGAACGGGCGTGACGCTGGCCACGGGCACCATCGCAACGGGCCGCGGTGTCGACGGTGGCTGAGAGGGCGCGTGTCAGGCAAGGGCGTACACCACACACACACCGCGCGCGTACCGGCGGCACGGGCGGCGGCGGCGGCAGGGGACGCTCCCACTGTGTCGCGCCGGTCGCCCCGTGGTAGTAGTACGTGTTGCCCGCCTTGTCCTGCGCGCTGTACCACCCGGGCGGGAGCTCGTTGCTGCGCGCACAATTAAGCGCGCGCCTGACCTTGGCTCACCCACGCACCTGACGGGCACTGGTGCGGCGGCGGGCGCGGCCACGGGCTGCTCGTCGACACGCGCGCGCTTGATCGGCGACACGACCTCCTCTGCGCCCCAGCGGCTAGTGGCGTACGTCATGCGCTCGCTGCGCCGCCAGCGCAGTCAGCGGCAACGCTTTTGCAGTCAGGGGGGGAGGGCCACGCACCGCTCCTCGCGCTCCTGTTGCTCACGCAGGGCCCGCTCGCGCTCGCGCCGCTGCCGTTCGAGGTCGCTGGCGCGCACGCGCGTCAGCATCATGCGACTAGGGAGCCCGCTGACGCTCACCGTTGCCGCTCGCGCTCACGCTCCTCGTCACGCGCACGCGTGTCGGCCGGCCGCGCCGAGCCGTTGAGCCCGGGCAGCGCGTCACGCCCGAAGCCGTCCGACGGCGTTCTCCGCCGGTCGATCGGGCTCGGTTCCCAGCGGCTCACTCGGTCGCGGTCGCGGTCGCGGTCACGGTTGTCGTCATGACTGTCCTCGCGGTCACGGTCACGGTCACGGTCGCGGTCGCGGTCGCGGTCGCGGTCACGATCGAGGTCACGATCACGGTCGCGGTCGCGGTCACGATCGCGGTCTTCGTCGGATGCTGCGGACAGACGTCAGCGAAGGGCGCAAGCCGCCCAGGAGGGACGCGCGCACGAGGCGTGTCAGCAGAGGGCGACCGGTTGCCGTCCCTGCTGCCTATCCTCTGTCCGCCCGACGACAGCCGCTCAAAGCGCGGCACGCGTGCACGATCGCTCAGCGCGGGCGAGTCGGTCTGCAGCGCGACAGGGTCAGCACACGCGGCACGGCGAGCGCAGAGCGCACCCGTTCCTTGTCCTTGACCACGGGCGTCGCGAGCTTCTTGGGCGCGGGCAGCGACGCGAGCGCCTGCTCGGCGGCCTTCTTGATGCTCTCGAGACTGTGATCCGACAGCTTCTGCAGGCGCGCCTGCAGCTTGGTGACCTTCTGCGACCGCATAAGCGGCGACTCCATCGGCAGCTGGCGGATAAACGTCATAACCTGCCACACCTCGCATTAGCCTTGACTACCAGCAGCACCGGCGGGGCCAAAAAACGCACGCCGACGAGCACGGCCTCGTAGTCGCGGAACTGCGTGAGCCACACGAGCAGCATGTCGAGTCCGTCGAGCTCGATGAAGCGCTCGAGTACGACGTCGCTCTTGGTTGCCTGCCCCGCAGCGCATCAGCCGTGCCGAGCAGCACGCAAGGTGCAGCGCGCCAGCAGCCGCCGCAGCCAATGCTGCGCCTTCTCGCTCTTCTTCGTCCAGCTCATGCGCTGCACCGTCTTCATGCTCAGCGTGGCCTCGGTGTACGGCTTGACCTGCGCATGCATTCAGCGTGCGCGCCGTGCACGCGATGCCGACGCATGCACACCTGCTCGGACGCGTCATCCTCGTCAAGCGGCTGCTGGTCCTCCTCGGGGCGCTCTTCCTCCAGCTCGGGCTGTGCGTCGCCCTCGGCGTCGTCCTCAAAGCCTGCGCGCCCGGTACTCCCGTCAGCCGCAGCATGCACACGCTCGAGCGAGCGCACCTGGCAGCCCGGCAGGCTCCTGCTGCGGCGTCTGCCCGCCGATAAAGCCCTTGCAGTTCTTCGAGCCGCAGTAGCACGGCTGCGCCTCGACGCTGCCGGCGCCGGTCGTCAGCGGCAGCGGTGCCCCTCGCAGCAAGACCGCACGCACCGCGACCGGTCGAGGTTGTAGTTGAACGTCAGCTCCTCGCCCTTGCGAATCGGCTTGGTCGTAAAGATGCCGATGCGCGTGCGCCTGCAAACGGTCGTCAGGCGACCGCGCGACGCCGCCCGACGCAGCGCACCCGGCGATGTTCCACTTCTGCGCCTCGCAGTTGGGCTCGCAGCTGTGGTTGATGAAGCGCGACAGCTTGCCCTTGTCGTGCGCGTCGATGATCTGCGCGCGTCCGGCTCAGCCCGCTGCACCTGCCGCGCAGTCAACGCGCGCGCACCGTCTCGCTATCGAGCGCCATGAAGTAAAAGTGCCGCGAGCCACGCTTCTTGTACGCGATCGCGCGCTTCTCAAACTCGGCCTTGGGCACGACCTCGCCGCAGTACTCCATCACAAACGTGTCGCTGGCGGTGGAGCGCGGTGAGCGGACGCGTGGCGCACGCGCGCGCGTGCGGGGGTAGCAGCACGCACGCGGCCGCGTTGATGAGCGCGCGCAGGCCGCAGCCCTTGCGGGGCGCGCGGAAGACCTCGATCGGCAGGTCTTGCTTGCGCTGGAAGCTGCTCGCGCGCGACGAGAAGCGATGATGTCAGCACGGCACACGACGCACGCGTTTCCTGGCCGCGCGCACCGCTGGTTGCGGCACTTGACGCCGAGCGGGCACTTCTTGGCCTCGCACTCCTGCTTGGTCAGCCGGTTGATGCACCCCTCGCCGCACGACGCTGCGTCGTCGGCTGCATCGTTTTTGCGCCGTGAGCGCAAACATCCGCGCGCGCGGCGCGGGCCGATCGTGGCGCACCGGGGTCCGGGCGGCACGTGCAGATGTCGGTCGGCTTGAACGGCGGCTCGGTGCCGAGCAGGTACACGTTGTCGCCGATGAGCTGTGCGCGCGCACGACGGACGCGCACCGTGAGCACGCGTTCGCGCAATCGGCGGCGCACGCGGCGCACCGTCACTGCGCGCAGCGACGCGTCAATCACCTCCTGGTCCGTGCGCTTGTCGTCCTGCCCGCCGCATCGCGCTTAACATGGCGATGCGGGCAGCACAAGCCGCACGCACGTCGTCCACGGCCGCCGTCGCTGGACCCGAGTCGGCCTTGGCGTGCTCCGCCGTCATGCTCGGCGCCCCGTCCGTCGCCGCCACCGTCGTCGTCACGGGCACATCGGTCACGCCCACGTCCATCGGTGCGTCCGTCGGCGCGGCCCCTTCCGCGGCAGGCAGCGGCGCGTCCAGCATCGGCGCGTCGCTCCACGGCGCGGCCATCGCAACGGTCAATGGCGCAGACCAAATCGACTTTCGATTGTGTGACCGTGCGGCTCGGCGCGGCCGCTCAGGGCGGAGGCTCTCACTTTGATTTGCCCTTCCCCTTGGCCGACGCTGCTGCCGCTGCTGGTGCTGCTGGTGCGGCGCCCTTGGCGGCCGGTGCTGCCGGTGCGGCGCCCTTGCCTGCGGGTGCCGATGCTGCCGGCGCCGCGCCCTTGGCCGGTGCTGGTGCGGCCTTCGCTGCCGCCTTCGCAGGTGCGGCCGCGGGTGCGGGTGCGGGTGCAACGGCGGGCTTGCTGCCCTTGGCCGGCGCGGTGGACGCGGCCGATGCGCCCGTCTTGTCCTTCTTGCGGGCGGGCGACGCGCGGACCTTTCGGATCGCCTCGGCCAGCTTGAGGCTGTGGTGCACGCGCTGCAGCAGCACCGCGCGCGCGCGCCAGTCGATCGAGTGGTTGCTGCAGTGCCACCGTGAGCATGCGGGCGGGCGAGACGGGGGCAAGGCGCACGCACGCCATCAGTGCGCGCTCGGCGTTCTGGAACTGCATGCTCGCCGTGATCGCGTCGTTGGGCACATCAGCGGCTTCGCGTAGCGAGATCGGCGCCTTCTGCAGCGGTGCGAGCCGGTTGGGCGGCTGGCGACACGGTCGCGTGAGACACCGAGCGGTCGCCGGCCGTCAAGCGCGCACCTCCTCCATGCGCAGGCGCTCCTGGAACGCGACCCAGTCCGTCTGCGACGGCAACCCGTGGTACTGCAGGCGTTCCTCCTGCCGTGCCGCAGCCGTGCGTCAGTGCATATGCGCATACGTCACCATCACGGCGCGACGCACGGTCGTCATGACCGGTTTCCCGGTCCGCGGGTCCAGCAGCGTGTCGGGCTCTTGGTCGGAGTCGAAGTCGTGCAGCTCCACGTCCTCGGGTGCGTCGCGCGTCTGCAGGTACTCTTCGTGCGTGCGTGTGCGCATGTGAGCGTTGGGCGGGGCGAGCAGCACAAATGCGCACCGAGCAGCAGCCGTTGCATGGCCGGCGACACGATCTTGCTCATATCGCCGTCGTCGTCGTCGTCGGCGGCGGCGGCGGCGGCGGCATCGTCGGCGGTGCGCCCCACGGCCGCGTCCTGGGCAGGGTCTACGATGATCGCGCGGTCGTCCTCTGAGTCGGTGCCCGAGGTCGTCCCATCGCGCAGCTCCTCGGTGAGCATCTGCAGCAGCTTCTCGTCACGCACGTCCACGAAGCCCGTGCTCCTCGACGCGGCCAGTGTCTCCTCGAGCTCCTCTTGCGAGAACGGCCGCCGCATGAGCTCACGATATTGCGCACGGCGACGCTTCTCCAGCATGCGCACGACGGCCGGGTCGTTCATGTCTAACTCCTCCTCGTCCTCCTCGTCCTCATCCTCCTCGTCCTCCTCGCCCTCGCCGTCCTCGTCCTCGTACTCGCCGCGCATGCGCGCCAGCTCGCGCGCCTCCTCCTCTTGCTCGTCCCACCCGTCGTCGTGCGTGTCGTACTCCTCGAGCGCGTCACCGTCGCTCGTCTCGGGCGCCGTCTCGTCTCCCTCGCCCTCCTCTGCCTCCTCGCCCTCGCCCGCCACGTCTCTCTCCTCCTCCTCTTCCTCCTCCTCTTCCTCCTCCTCGGGCTCGTCGATGTTTTCGTCAACATCGTTGTCATCGTCGTCTTCGTTGTCGGCAGACCCCGCGGCCACCGACTGCTTGTTCTCCTCGACGCGCCGGGCCGTCTTGTTGCTGAAAGAGCGGAGGGCGTCAACGCGCTGCCCCCGTCAGGGCAGCGCACGCGCGCCGCACCTGACTCTACTGCGGTTCCCGGCGTCGCTCTCGTCAGGCATCTGCTGCAGGATGCGGTCGATCTCGCCCGAGTCGACGCGCTTGCTGTACCTGCGCGCGCCGCTCCGTCAGTGTGCTGCCGTTCACAGAGGGGCGCTGCACCGTCCGCTCTGCGCAACACGCGTCAGCCAAGTGCACCCTGCGTCACGCTGCCCCTCGCCGCACCTTCTGTCCAGCCAGGCTCGGCACGACGCGCACGCCCAGCTTGCCGCCGACGCCTATGCCGCGTTCGCATTGAGCAAGAAGGAAGACGGGGAAAAAAAAGCCGGCGCGCATCCCGCGCCCGCGCACCCGTCTGCGCCAGCTCCTTGCGGCTCGCGCTCAGCAGGTCCTGCAGCCGCTTCCGCGGCACGGCCGGCCGCTGCCCCGCTGCGCGTGCGCCCGGTGCGCGTCAGGGAAGCCGCCGCGTGGCCCTCGCGAGAGAGGCGCACCGGCGTCGGCGCGCGGGTTAGCGGCGTGCAGCGGCCTCGATGCCCACAGCAGCCGGCGCGGCGCGTGCTGCTGCTGTCGAGCGACCGCGCGATGGGCACGTCAGTGGCGGGCGGGCGGCGTGCAGGGCGCACGAAGGAGGCGCAGGAGGCGGCGCACCAGAGCCGCGGTCCGCGTGCGCGGCCACAGTGCCGCCATGGCTCGACCTGTGTGCGTCACACTGCAGTGCGATCACTTGTCACGCTGTACAACCTTGTCCGTCAGCTGGACGAGCGCGGCGCGCGCGGGCGAGTCGGGCAGGCGCAGCGCGGCCTCGGTCGCCAGCCGGCAGTGCTCGAGCGCCATCGCGCGCGTGCGCTCGAGGCCGTCGCTCCGCAGCACAAGCTCACGCGCCTGCACGCCGATCAGCGCCGATTACTTCACCAACGCGATCGTCGCACCAGCTCAACGTCGCCCGCGCGCGAGAACTGGCGCCGGATCGGCTCAACGAGCTCCGGGAAGCGCTCGGCCGCGAACAGCACCGGTGCCGTCGCCAGCCCGAGCGTCAGGTCGGCCGCGGCGGGCTTGCCTGTGAGCGCGCGCGCGTTGAGCTGTGCCAGCATCTCGATCTGGGCAACCGCACCTAGCGTCTCGGCGTTGCCCGTAAAGTCGAGCAGGTCGTCGACGAGCTGGAAGGCGAGGCCGAGGTTGCGCCCGTACTGTTTGCGCCAGCTCAGCGTGCACCGACATGCGCGCGAAGCACGCACGTCGTACGCGGCCTCGCGGTAGGCCGGCGTCGAGCCCGCGAGCATGGCGGCCGCCTCGCAGCTGCGCGCGATGAGCGTGGCTGTCTTGAGGTACCTGTGTGTGCGCGCACGGTGCGCGTCAGCAGCAGCGCATGGGCACGCACGGGCGCGCACGTCTTCTGCATGTAGTACTCGAACGACATGGCCTTGTCGCGCTCGGCGCGCATCTGCATGAACTCGCCCTCGACCAGGTTGGCGATCACGACCGCGAGCAGCTCGACCACCTCGACATTCTTGAGCTGCGCGAGCGCCATCGACGCCTTGGCGAGCAGAAAGTCGCCCTGGCGCCGCCGCGTGAGACCAAAAATCGGGCGACGCGGTCCAGGTGCGCCGCACCGCGAGGACCGCGAGCTTGTTGCCAAAGTGCACGTTGGCCGAGGGCTGGTTGCGCCGCGTGTCAGCCAGGTCGATCACGTCGTCGTGCAGCAGCGACGCCGTGTGGATCATCTCTGTGATCTCGGCGAGGCGCCGCTGCGACGGGCTGACGTCGGCCTGCGGGCGACCGTGAGCGCGCGCCTCGTCACGGTGGAGCAGGCACCTGCTGCGGTGCAAGCGCACGCGACATGAGCAGCACGATCAGCGGCCGGAAGTGCTTCCCGCCCTGCTCAAAGTAGTACGAGCTGATGGTGGTGAGCAGCGGGTGTCCGGACCCGACGAGCTTCTTGATGTTGCGCGTGAGCATCGCCAGGTCCTGCGCAGCGCGCTCAGCCACGGCATCGCGCGATGCAGCATGCGCACCTCGCCGACGAGCACGCGCGGGTCCAGCTTGACCGACGCCGTGGCCGCGCCCGGGCTCACGAGCTGCTCGGCGTGCGCCACGGCCTGCGCCCACGTCTCGACGGGCGCGGCCGGGCTGGGCGGGCGCGCGGCCACGTCGAGCACCGTCCGCGTCACCTTCTTCACCGCGGCCGCCACAAGCCCCGCAAGCCCTGGCCCTGCCGTTCGCGTTCGCGTCGTGTGAACGGCAGCACCGCGACGTCGTCTCACGTGCGCGCACCGTCGCCGCGCGGCTGCGGCTTCTGCTCGGGCGCCGGCTGCGGCACCACCTGCTGCTGCTGCTGCCCGGCCGTGGCGAGCGGGCGCATGGGCACAACGGGCACGCGCAGCCGCGCCAGCCGCGCAAGTCGCGAGAGACGCATGAACGAGCCTTGGTGAAACGAACGGGCCCACGTGTCACACTGTGCGCGGACTGGCTCACGCGGCCCGCCAATGGGCAGCGGCGACGTCATTGTCGTCGCGCTCGTCGCTCTCGTCGCGCTCGTCGCGCTCGTCGTTGGGCCACGCGCCCGCGCCGTGTGCTGACCGCCGTGCGCACGTGCCGCACAGAGGCCCGCCGTCAGCGTCCGCAGTCCGCCGGCCCTCCTCACTGGAGCCACCGTCAGCCGCGCGCGCCGCACACGATGAGCAACGCCAACGCGTCGGCCATCAAGGTCGTGTGCCGCTTCCGGCCGCAGAACCGGATCGAGAACGACAATGGCGGGCAGCCGATCATCGCCGTGAGCGACGACGGCACGGCGTGCTCGATAGACGTGCGTTTGACGACCCCGCGCGGCTTTAGTTAAGCACGTGCACGCGCGCGCCCCGCGCAGCACTCGAAGGGCCGCCAGACGTTCAGCTTCGACCGGGTGTTTGACTGGAACACGGCGCAGCAGACCATCTACGACTACGCCGCGCGGCCCATCGTCGAGGGTGCGCCCGGGCGCGCGCGCGCTGCACGTCCTGAACCGCGATCACCAGATGTCATGCGCGGGTACAACGGCACCATCTTTGCGTACGGCCAGACGGGCTCGGGCAAGACGTTCACGATGCAGGCACGTGCGCTGATGCCGGTGCTGCGCGGCTAAACGCGGGCCAAGGGCCCCGACATTGACAACGCTGAGCTGCGCGGCATCATCCCGCGCATCGTCGAGCACATCTTCTCGGGGATCATGCGCGCGCCGTCGACGATCGAGTTCACCGTGTCCGTGTCGTACCTCGAGATCTACATGGAGCGCATCCGCGACCTGCTTGAGCGTGCGTTACACGGTGCGTGCGCACTGAGCTCATGACACGCCGCAGCCCGCAACGACAACCTGCCCATCCACGAGGACAAGCTGCGCGGCGTCTACGTCAAGGGCCTGCGCGCGGTCTACGTCACTTCGCCCGACGAGACGCTCGAGGTCATGCGCGCCGGCGCGAGCAACCGCGCCGTCACCGCGACCAGTGCGTTCGGCCGTCGGTTGCGCCGCTGTGCTCACGCGCCGGCGCCGGGCAGACATGAACGAGGAGAGCTCGCGCAGCCACTCGATGTTCCTGATCGCCATCCAGCAGAAGAACACGGTCGATCAGAGCGCACGCAGCGGCAAGCTGTACCTGGTCGACCTGGCCGGCTCGGAGATGGTGCGTCTCGTGGCTGCCGCGCCGCTCCGGCTCTGACGGCCCGCGCAGGTCAACAAGACGGGCGCAACGGGGCAGACGCTCGAGGAGGCGAAGAAGATCAACCGCTCGCTCACGTCGCTCGGCATGGTCATCAACGCGCTCACCGATGGCAAGTCGCAGCACATCCCGTACCGCGACAGGTACGCGCAAAGCGACACGGCGACCGGACTCACCACGCTCGCGCCTGCGCGCAAACAGCAAGCTGACACGCATCCTGCAAGAGTCGCTCGGCGGCAACTCGCGCACGTCGCTGGTCATCAACTGCTCGCCGTCGTCGTACAACGAGATGGAGACCATCTCGACCCTGCGCTTCGGCCTCCGCGCCAAGAAGATCGAGAACAAGGCCAAGATCAACCAGGCACGCGTACCTTGTCGTGGCAAGCGTGCGCGCGCTGACGCCGTGCGCTGTAGGAGCTCAGCCCGGCCGAGCTGCGGCGCCGGCTCGAGCGCGCGCACCGGCTGCTGGTGCTGCTGCGCGCGGTCGTCCTGAACATGAAGAAGGAGCTGGCGGTGCGTGGGCGCGACGCGACGCGATTCGCCGTGCCGCTCACGGCGCGCTTGGCGCAGGTCTGGCGCGCAGGCGGCAGCGTGGCAGAGGACGCGTGGGTCGCGGTCGACGAGACGCTGCTGGCCGAGAGCCTTGCCGAGGTCGGCGACGCGGCGCAGGACATTCTCGCGCGCGCGGCTGCCGCGCCCGGGGCGGTCGTTGCGCCCGAGCTCGCGCCCGAGGCCGCCGTCGCGCCCGGGTCACCGCCCACGGTGGACATGGACACGTCAACAATGGCCTCGGCCGAGGACCAGTCGGCCAGCTCGATCGCCTCGCTGGACGACGGTGTCACGTCCTTCTCGCCGCCGACGACGCGCGTGTCACATGCGTGCGTGTGGCTGCGGCCTCACATGTGCGTTCGCGCAGCTCGACGCCGATCCCGCTCGAGCCCAAGTCGCCGTACCCGGAGGACTTGCTCGAGCGCGAGAACGAGCTCGTGGACCAGCTTGCGCAGAAGGAGGCCGAGCTGGCGCAAGCCAAGCAGCACGTCGAGTCGATGCAGCAGGAGTTTGCGGCGCTCAACAAGTCAGCCGAGGTGCGTTGCACTTTTCACAAGCCATGTTGTGACCGCCTGCTGGCACACGCAGGCGTCGCGGCAGCTGCAGGGCAAGCTCAACGACGCGCAGATCAGCCTCGAGAAGCTCATGTTTGAGAACCGCGAGCTCGCGATCAACGCCGAGACGCTGCTGGCCGAGAAGGTGCCTGCGCGCGTGCGGAGGTGTGCTGATTTGGCTGACTGCGATCGCGCAGGACGAGCTTGAGCGCCGCCTGCGTGACGCCGAAGCGACGATCGAGGAGATGCAGGCCGGCGTGGGCAAGGAGGCGCGCATGCGCGAGATGATGACCAAGATGCGCGAGGAGCTGGGCGGGTGCGTGAATCTGTGCGCCACGCGATGGCTGACTGTGTGCGCGCCAGCAACGATGCGGCCAAGTCACAGGCCGATCGCGAGCTCAAGGACCTTGTGGCCGAACTCGACAGCATGGCACGCGCTCGCCCGCATCCGGCCCCGCAACGCTGACCCGCGTGGCACGCATACGCAGTCGGTGGGCGGGGACGTGGCCATGCAGCACGTCATGAGCGAGCTGCGCAAGCGGCACCAGGAGGCGCTGGCCGAGCTCAACGCCAACGTTGCGCGGCTCGAGGCGATCAACGCCGACGGCAGCCGCAAGGTGTGCGCGCGCCTGCAGCCGTCACGGTGGCCGTGCTCACGCGCGTGCGTGCACAGATCGCCGAGCTGCAGCGCGAGACGCAGTCGCTGCAGAGCGATCGGCTGCGCCTGGAGCAGAAGCTGTCGCAGGTCGAGCACGAGTACGAGGCGCTGCTGGACGAGAGCATCCAGCGCGAGAGCGAGTCGGCCGAGCGGCAGGAGGAGATTGCGCGGGTGTCGGCTCTGCAGGTGCGCGGCGATCGCGGGCGACCGAGACACGGCCTGATGGCGGCGCCGTGCGCAGTCACGCCTCGAGGCGCAGTTCAAGAACACGCGCGAGAGCCAGCAGCAGCAGCTGGAAGACCTGCGCAAGCAGATCGCGGCCAAGACGGACGACCTCGACCGGACCAACACGTGCGATCTCGTACATGTGCTTGAGGCGGCTGCTGCTCACGCGTCCGCACGACCCAGCTCGCTGCTCGAGCAGAAGTACCAGTACGACAGGCTCGCGGCCAACCATGACGACACGCTCAAGCAGCTGGCCGAGGCCGAGGCGCGCATCGTGACGCTGCAGGCCGACGGCACCGTGGGCGAGAAGGACAAGGAGATCGGCGCGCTCAAGCTCAAGATGGTGCGCGCCGCGCAGGCCATAGCACCATGCTCACAGTGCACCCCCTCGCAGACGCGCCAGCTCGCCGACTTTAAGATCCTGCAGGACAGCCTGACGAAGGACCTGGAGAACCGGTGCCTCAAGGTGCGCAGTGTACTGCACCGCGCGCACGCACGGCGCCTCACGTGCTGCACGCAGGTCATCGAGCTCGAGATGCTCCTGGACGACGCGCGCGACCAGGTCCAGACGCTGCTGCGGTCGCAGGACATGCGCAACGTCAAGAAGGTCGAGGCGCAGACCAAGCAGCTGAGCGAGCTGCACAGCCAGGTGGCGCGCGCACGCTGCTGCCGCCTTTTCGCTCACTCGCGCGGCGCAGCTCGTCGCGCAAAACACGAGCCTTAAGGGCAACCTGGCGACGGCCGTGCGCAAGCTGGCGGCGCGCGAGGAGCGCATCCACAACCTCGAGCTGCTCCTGCTCGACTTCCAGGACCGCGACAAGAAGATGCGCGCGTCCTACGACGACGAGGTGGCGCAGCTGCGGCGCGACAACCAGGAGCTGCGCGGTGCGACAGCCTGCGTGCGCGTTGAGGGTACTGATCGCGACGGACGCCAGCGCAACTCGCCGTCATCTCGTCCAAGACCGAAACCGACTACTCGTTCGCCCCGCGCGCCATTCGCGGCGGCGGCTCGGTTGCGCAGTCGTCGCCGCAGCCCAAGTCACTCAAGGGCGGCGGCCTCGCCCCCGCACCCCTCGCCGCCGCCGCCCCGTCGGCAGACCCCCGGCGACCCGCCGCACCGCCGCAAGGTGCGCTCTGGCTAGCATGGGCGCTGCTGTGTGTGCTGACCTTGCGCGTGCGCACAGCCGCGCCCACGCTGTGGCGGCAGATTTTCAGCTCGCCGAGCAAAGGGCCAGGTGCGGCACTGGCGATGCGTGAGACGCGCGCTGACGTACGTGCGCAGAGCCCGAGGACCCGGCCAAGACCGCGCGGCGGCCACGGCCTGCGTCGTGAGGTTGTCTGGTTTGTATGCGCCGACACAGAAAAAGTGGGGATCGCGAGCGTCGCACATCAGACTCGATATGACGTAAAATAGTTCTCCACCGCATCGCACGCGACTCGCAGCTGCCAGTGCAGAGGAACGGCAGCGACTGCGGCATCATGGTCTTGCACGCACTGACGCGCTTAGTCTAGTTCGGCACCGGGCGGCACTTGCGGCACTTCTTCGAACATTCCGCGGTGCGCTCCGCCTGTGGCCGACCTGCCGCCGGGCGTCAACAGCTGGACCCCCACGAACGTGCGCGAATGGCTTTCGCGCAACGGGTTTGGCGAGCACATTGCTGCTTTCAGCCGCGAGGACATCAACGGCGCAGTTCTGCTCGGCCTGACGAACGACGACTTGAAGAACGACCTCAAGGTCACTCTGGGGGATCGCAAGAAGATCCTCGCAGCCATCCAGCAGCTGCGCTCGCCAGCCGGTCAGCCCGGCTCGTCGCTGGGCGCTTCGAGCAGCACACGAGACCAGACCGTCTCTCTGGGCCACCTCGACCCCGATCGGACGATTACAACACCCACTGGCGTGATGGATGATGCCAATCGTCACAGGTGGCAGAGGATCACCCGAGAGACGCGCTCATTCTCGCACGGCATGGACGGTCTCTGTCTCGTCGACGACAAGTTCCTCAACGAGGTCAAGGATCAACTGATGACTCCCAAGGACCAGCACGCCGGGAAGGTGCTCATCCGTGCTCCTCCAGGCAGCGGCAAGACGACCTTTGCTGACAAGTTCTGTGAGGCGTTTGAGGGCCAGTTCCCGATCTACAACGTAAGCCTCTTGCGCTTCGATCCCAAGACCATGACGAGTCACAAGGACGTGTGGCCAACCTTCTGGGACAACGCCGGCATCACCATCAACCAGATTGTCGATCGTGCAAAAGGTTCCACTACCCCCATCGTCGTGATCATCGACGAGTGCCAAGTGTGGTACAACCACCCTAGCTTTTGGGCCGACGTCGTGAAGGACAAGCCAGCCAGCCTCAAGTTCCTCTTCCTCGCGGCCTTTGGCGAGCCCAACGAGCCTGCTCTCGCCACACCCGACGAGGTCGGCAACTGCTTCTACGGATTCGACGACCTGTGCCTATCGCTGGACAAGATCAAGGAAGTTGCCGCCAAGCTCACGATCGACCGGGCCCCATTCTTTCCCGAGACGCTGCAGCTGCTGCACAAGCTTACCAACGGTCACGCGCGCATCACCAGGGGCATCTTGAAGGCCATGGCCGAGAAGGACAA